>JAECUM010058079.1:0-36760 GCA_016617855.1 Megalonaias nervosa | reverse complement strand
TAACCAACAACAGCAACAACAATAATAATAATAATAATAATGTGGACCTAGTACAGCACATAATTTTTAGAATCTATAAGCGCTTTACAATATTATATAACACATAACAACATATACAACGACGAGATAACAAAAACAAACACAATGAAATATTTACAAAACAAAGCCATGCTGACGATAATTAAGAAAGTAAACATTATTAAGTCCATAAGTCTGCTATTGTAGTGGAAATAGGTGAATTTTAAGAGCACACTTGAATTAGATCAGTGTTGTTTTGTCTAAAATCAATGAGCAATTCGTTCCAAGTAGCTGGGCCTTAGTACGCAAAAGAACGTTGTCCGTATGACTTCATTGCAACAATGGGAACAATGAGAATGAGTGTCGGGAGAGGAGCTAAAGCTTCTAGATGGGACTTACACATGGGTGTGGTCAGATAGGTATATTGGAGCCAGTTAATGAAATCTATACGTGAGTGTCATCAGCGTATAACTGGTGCAGCTGCGGATTTTGATCTATGACACTCGAGCGCGGTTGAATGTATATATTGAAAGAGAACTCGGCCATAAACTGAGCCTTGAGAAACACCAAAATACAGATCAACTAGGCTGGAATGTGTTCCATTTACGACACAAGTTGTGTCATGTTGACTAAGTAGGATTTCAACCATACTAAGGCTGTGTCTTGAATACCAAATACATGCTGGAGACGATGAAGAAATATGTCATGGTCTATTGTGTCAAATGCTGCAGATAAGTCAAGGATTCCAAGGAATGTAATCTTTCTAGTATTCTCAGAACGGCGGTGTCAGTATTATGGCGGGGGAGATATGAGAACTTCACATTGCTGAAAAGACTATTTTATTATTCAGATGAGTACAAGTTGGAATAGTGCAACTTTTTCCAAGATTTTTAACATGAATAGGAGGTTAGAAACATGGCGATAATACCTTAAATTGTTAAGATCAAGTGCAGGTCTTTTTCAAAAGAGGCTTAACATTGGCAGCCTCGAAAAATGACGGGAATTGCCCGGATGAGAGAGAAGTATTCATAACATCGGTTAGTGAAAGCAATATTAAATCTAAGCACTCAAGCAGAAATGTTGTCGGAATCGGATCATTTTCACATGAGTTCGGGACGTTCTTCATCGGAATGGCAGGTACCAAATCCATAAAGACAGGTTCAAATGCTGTGAATGCTTGCCGTTAATAAGCTGTATCACAACTGTATGGTGAAGACGAATCAATTGAAATTGTGTTGTCTAGCTTATCTCTAATGGATTGTACATTGCCACAGAGTAAATTTGCAAGCAGGTCCGGAAGGTTGACTAGAACATAGGTCGTTGGAAGTGGTGAACATTTATTTATTGACATTAGCTTGCTCGTAATCTATAAGAACTCTTTACAGCTGGATCTTTGTATTGTAGTAGACTGATTTTGTTGCATGAACTATGTTTTAATATTGTTCTTACAAGCTTCATAGATCTGCTTATGAATAGTAAGGCTGATGGAAAGCCAAATCATCTCGCCTTAAGTCGTTCTCATTCAGCAATGCGAAGCTGGTCCCTAACTGTAATATATCATGGAGAACATTTTGTGAATTGATACTCTGCACTTGGTTGCAGGGATCTGTTTGGCAAGTAATAAACGCAAACACATGTCAAGTTGTACCACAGTAGGAGAAAACAAGGTTGTTAGGTTTGCTTGGATGTCACGTAATAGTTGGGTTTTATTTATCATACGGAGGTTTCACTTAGTAGCGAACTGAGATGGATGGATAGGAAGTGATACATTAAGAAGGCATGTGATTCAGAAGTGATCTGATGCATGCTCGTGGGACAACAATGAAAACTGTAGAATATTATCATCACGTCTATGAAGAATCCAGTCTAAAATGTGACCATATTTATGTGTGAATTGGCTATCTGACTGTCTGATGTTTACGTTACGAAACTGCTCCAAAAGAAGAGATTCAGTCAGCTTGTTATTTTTTTCTAGGGGCGGTAGATGCAGAAAAAATAGACTGACTTTGTTCCATTTTGAATGATGTTTGGACCAGTTCAAACGATGTGTGGTCGAAATTGAAATTGAAAGTTGTAGTGTGGGTGATGTAGTGTGATCGGCAATCATAATATATAACAATCAGCAAGCATAATATATATCCCTGTAGTTTTACAACACAGTAACATGATGACAATGATGATCTGCAAGTGTGTGTGTGTGTGTGTGTGTGTGTGTGTGTGTCCCCTGTAGTTTAACAACACTGTAACATGGAGATGACAATGACGATTAGCAAGCTGAATATATAGCCCTCAATTATGTATTTCATAGTGTGATATTGAAATATATCGATGGAAGGAAAAGTGTGATATTGAAATATATCGATGGAAGGAAAATGATATATCCACTGAGACAATATCACTTGTGGAACCACTTTTTCCCATTTAGGAAATATATCTGTCCTTAGGTAAATTATTTAAACATGTTTCTATATTGAAGTCTACTTCATTTTTTCTTCTTCATCAGCTCCTTCTCTCTCTCTCTCTCTCTCTCTCTCTCTCTCAGATCTTGAAATATCAACTGTAGTCCCTCTAGTGTACATATATGCAAACAGTGAGGTGCCATCAATACATACTTAAAAAAGAACTCCAAACAAGAGGGACCCGGCGGGCCGAGTGGTGTAAGGTGCTCGCCTTTGCAGATCACAAGAATTATATGATCTATAATTAGCTTTCTACTTGAATCATAGAAATTGTATTTGACTGAACTTGCATGACCTGTTGCTATGTGCCTTGTGTACCTGTAATACTCTATGACAGATGGTATATATGTTTAAGTAATTAGCATCACAAACGTGTTTGAAAACAAGTCGGTTGTTTACAGTCTTGATTGTAATTAGGTTACAAGTGAAAATTTGATACAGCGTCTGATATGTGCAAGAGAAAACATATTTATATAACTGTATCTCATAATTTGTAATAAAGTTGTGTTCATTCAGCAACAATGCTGAGGTAGGTCGAACCACAAAATGGCAGACGGGATGAAGTGAAATTATTATAATCTGTTTTACCGTCGATCTGACTAAATTATGATTATATAGTTTGCCTGCAACAAAATGCATCGCTGACGAGAACAAAACATATGAGTTTTTTTTTCCCTCTTGAGAGAAGAATGTTTGTGTACATTCTTATTGAACTGCATTGGTTATTCACAAGATATATTTTTTATTTTATTAGTGCATGTCATATAGATTAGCCACTTATCACAAGCATTTTTGTAAAAGAAAGAATTAA
Source organism: Megalonaias nervosa (assembly GCA_016617855.1). NCBI lineage: Eukaryota > Metazoa > Mollusca > Bivalvia > Unionida > Unionidae > Megalonaias > Megalonaias nervosa. The sequence goes on along the minus strand of JAECUM010058079.1, from coordinate 33,472 downwards.
GAAAAAGTACAGCTAATTTTACATTTTATTTACTTGTATATACGCTTCTGCTTGACTTTTTGCCGAAGTCATTATATTAAAATTAGCATTTTTACTCCCCTCTTGCCAATGTGAAAAAAAGAACATCTAATGTTACCCTTACAAGCCCGTCCGTCCGTCATGCCTTATGCTTTGCATTTACGTCCCATTCTGGTGCATTTTTTATTCATACCTCGTGGTAAGTAAAATTCTTTTATTAAAACACGGTAATTGAGAGTCATTTAAATGGATTTGGCAGAGGATTCGTGTATTCCAAGAGAGTGTTAGTCGATATTGCATGTTTTGGGAATACATATCGACATTTCTCTCTCTCTCTCTCTCTCTCTCTCTCTCTCTCTCTCTCTCTCTCTCTCATCCACACGCGCTGTATTTTTATACATTCATGAATATATGATTGTAAGAATAAACTGTTCCTGTTCTGGAACATTTTGCATTTTAATAAGGACTTCTATGTCAATAGAGTACGTAGTACCGCTTCTACGAGACACATGGGTACGGACTTTGCACATTATAACTTTCATTTGTGAACGCAATGCTTACAGGTAACTTTAAGTTACTATTCCGTTTAACTGTTTTGTACAAAGACTTAAGTATCACATGACGTGTGTATCAAGAGGACTAAAGGCATGAAACTATATTCTGTTCAGAGATACGCAACATGGGTTTAGTTCCAAATGAATATTTTAATGTTGGTACGTGAGAAAGCTTGCCAGTAGCTTCTCGTGGGTCAGTGATTCTTCCAGGGGTTCTCCCCGGTTTTTTCACCACAATTTAGATTGGCCGACATTTGTAGCCAATCTTGAGCTAAAAAATGGCGTTAAACCCTATAACAACAACAGCAACCAAATGAATATTTTACTTCCTTAAACTATATATAAATTGTAATATGCCTCCATTACAAGGAAATTTTGTAAATACCGAAGACAAACATCAGATTTTAAGTGTAAAATCATATGTCTTGTACATGTCTGTAAATGTTTAAAACATTGGTTGATGTTAGACGTTGAGATTTTTACAATCATAATTTGATAAATGTATCTTTGTAACTACAGTGCAATAAGATGAATGTTTATCACAGTTATATTCTTATATTTCGTATCTTTATTAACATCCGAAGAAGTTACATTCTCACAAATGCGGTTCGGGGGATGAATTCAATGACATTACAACTATTCTTGATTCTTTTTGTGTACAATTGACACAGGATCTTTTCCACACAATAAAATATACAAAACGGGTTTGGGTTCTCTTAGTAGCTATCGTTACAAGCCACCCCCCCCCCAAATTCCAAAGGACAACAAGCATAATAGCATTTGAGGTGTGGAAGAATACTAGACTAATAAGTTTTGCATCGGCTTCCAAGTAGAAGCTTCTTGGTATTGTTTCAATTTTTATCGGGGGTGGGTATTGGGCGTGTGGAATGGCTCTCTGGGCAAAGACATGTATTTATTTGGAGACTTATTTCCCAGTATGTCATTTTTACTTGTCCCAGTTTTGAATTATATTCTCAAAGTGCAGGAATTAACCCCAGCGGATGATTTCCAGATAGTACACTTGTTTTCGTTTTCATGACAAAATGTATTAAAAGTGAGGAAAATTATCCAAAATGATTTTATTAATAGTGAATAGGGGAAAATGTCACATGGGAAATACATTTCTATTATTTACAGTTTAATCTCTGATCTATAACTTTTTTTCTATGAATCAAACAAAATGGTATTTTTTGGTTGCGGTGGTGTAGGGTGGTTAGACAGTTATTATTTGACAAGGGACTTAGAGAAGCTTGGATCAACCTATCTGTTGTCAATACAAGTGCATTTTTATCACTTTGCAAACAACGTTTAGCTGGACAGTGTCATAAAAACTGACATTCAAGAATCCTCGAGATTAAGATTCCCTGGGAGTTCAGATATAAGGAATATGTTAATTTGTATACAAGACAAAAAGTGCTTTGAAAAATACATTTTCCCAAGTAAATGTATCTCGCACTTAAAATGTTATGATATTAAATAATGGGTTGTAGATCAGTGATAATGTATATGCATTTCGCCCAGTTTGAACATATGTGTATCATCATCCAATTCTATAATATTTATTATCTACTTATAATGGCCAGTTGGCTTCATACAATAAATGCTATATCTATTTATAATGGCCAGTTGGTTTCATACAATAAATGCTATATCTATTTGTAATGGCCAGTTGGCTTCATACAATAAATGCTATATCTATTTATAATGGCCAGTTGGTTTCATACAATAAATGCTGTATCTACTTGTAATGGCCAGTTGGCTTCATACAATAAATGCTATATCTATTTGCAATGGCCAGTTGGCTTCATACAATAAATGCTATATCTATTTGTTAATGGCCAGTTGGTTTCATACAATAAATGCTATATCTATTTGTTAATGGCCAGTTGGCTTCATACAATTAATGCTATATCTATTTGTAATGGCCAGTTGGCTTCATACAATAAATGCTATATCTATTTGTTAATGGCCAGTTGGTTTCACACAATAAATGCTATATATATTTGTTAATGGTCAGTTGGCTTCATACAATAAATGCTTTATCTATTTGCAATGGCCAGTTGGCTTCATACAATGAATGCTATATCTATTTGTAATGGCCAGTTGGCTTCATGCAATAAATGCTATTCATATATTCCCTCTCACTCAGAAGGAAATACAGTAACTTCAATACCAAGAAACATGTAATTTTTTTGTGTGGAGGACAACCAAAAGTGAATAAATGCAAAAATCCACGATATCAATGCACAGCTGATAAATGTAAATAACTTGTCTAATATTAACCTCAGTGTTGTCAAAGTAAATTGCGCTCTCAATGGTCTCTCTTTGAAAGATTGCAAGTCTTTTAAACCGATAGGGTACAACAAGACCTGGCCGAAAACCTCAACAAAAGCACTTTACACGGGTAACGCTAACGCACTGTGCCTGTAAAAACTGAGAATTAAAAACAAAATAGCTGTATCGATCTTAGTTAAGCTTCCAAAAGTTTTAAGACCGCATCTAATTAACGACGACGTTATGACCTAGATAATGAAGTAAAACATAAGGGCACTGCTAAAATTGTATACATAAATTTACTTGCCAAATGAATGGTTCTTCAGTCGCTTCAACAGATACAGAAAACTTTTTCTACAGTTTAGAGTACCAAACACTTTTTCACAGTCGCGGATCTACTATATAAATGCAAAGAAACTTTGTCAATTAAGAAATTAACTTCATATTTAAAGGTAAAGAAGCAATAAAAATCATTTACACACTGCAAAACGGTAAAAGTGTTAATTTACTTAGTAACTGAGTTTCCATTTCATTAATCATGTAAAATGTTATGTTCAGTGCCTATTATTACAAATACATGTAGTTATAAAATTGATAAGGAATCTTAAGAAATAAATACCTAACAAAATCATTTTAACGATTAACTTCAAATGACCTACATGTTAACAATAATCTGGCGCATAAGTATTTTCTTTCTGGTGTTATAAACTAATAAATTTTAGTTATCTGATTCACATGATGCGATTTTAACCAGTCGAAATGCCTGCTACGGATTCTTGATAAAATGCTTACACTTATTTGATTAGAAAGCTCAGAAATATATACATGTTATACCACCTTCTAAACAAGAATGAGTATCATGAAAATATTAGCTTCAACGTGACGTAACAGTTCTAATTACGTCACCGCTAGTGTGCGATGTCATTAACATACATACACGAATGGATTCAATGTGTTTAGTATAGACATGTAAAAATAAGATGCAAATTTATTTATATTTAGTCCGAAGTTTATGCCATTGACGGCTGTTATGATCCTATCATTATGATAGGAAAGTGTCCCATGGTTACGACAGTTAAATACACGGAGGACAACGGTCCCGAATAATTCACGAGTGCTTAAGATCACGAAGGTCGGTGGTGAATCTATTAGGTCTCTACGTTTAACTTGACCGTGACCTATTCAGATGAGTGAAATAATGAAAACGTAAAAAGATATGGCGATAATATCGATTTATGACCAACGAAAATTGTGTCCGGGATAATATGTATTGGACAGTTATAATCCAAAGAGTTGAGTGACGTGTTTCCAAAGTTAAGAATGAGTATGTATGTATGTATGTATGTATGTATGTATGTATGAAAGTTTAACGGGTACAAACCAAGAATTGCACAAAAACTCAAGGAATGTTAACCCATTCAAATAAATGTAAACATGAAGAAGAAAATGGGTTTGTGACCAAACCTTGAGGATGACTGAGTGTGGAGGGGTCTTGAATCACTATGATAGGAATCGCAAACAAAGCGATATAACTTCAGGTGATGAGAATTCCAGCTCCGGCACGGTCTGAAGAAAATGTCGCTGTTTTAGGCTTTAATCACTTGAGTGGGGCGAAAAGCCGTCTTCAGTCATCAGTGCATATTTCGCATATAATTTGAATGATTTCAAACCAAAACATTTTCCTATGAAGGAAGTTTTAAAGGGGGAGGAGGTTTGCGAAGAAGAAAAAGAAAACAACTCATCACTATTCTTTTCTAGCTTTTGGGAAAGTGTCCAGCGATACGTTTGTGTAAATGATACATTTATATTTTCGTTTAGAAAAGTTGCTAAAGTTCCAATGTCTGTGGCATAGTTTTGGTTAATTTAAACCATGTACACGTTAAAATTTGATTAAAATCCCAGAATGAACTAATATTTAACTAAAGTAGACAGTGTGGGGGAAACCGATTGAAACTAATACTTAAAGCGACGTTACGTGGACTAGAATGGATTTCGTGCACATACCCAACTTGAGAGAAAGAGAGAGGGTACCTTTCGGGTCAGCCTTCGTGAGACGTTGGCTTGACATATTCCAGAATTTACTTCATTAAAGCGAGACAGTTTGCAAGTAAATCGGAATGCAGTACTCAAATGCTGGTAAATTTCATCCACAACTCGATATGTATTATCCCTGTTTCTTTGGACTTTAAACACCTAGCAGAAACTCACGACTTTCACGCCATTGATGAAGTTCATTCCTGCTATACTAGGGCACTGTCTGTCTGACATTTGGAACTACAACTTTATACCCAGCTAGAAGGCAAAGGAATCCAATCAGAGGTAATGAAAGTTTTAAGAACCTATCAGGTTCACTAACCCGCTTCCTAAATGAGGGCAACTACCTGTTTGTATTCTTTGTTTAAGAACTTATTATACATGTTTACGTATTGTTCAAACAAAAGTCACACTTTGAATTTATTAAAGAACAAAGTTAACATATACGATTTAGAATAGGGCATGCAAATAATAATAATAATAATAATAATAATAATAATAATAATAATAAAATGAACAACAAGAACAAGAAAATAACTGGTCTCAAGTAGTGTAACCTCATAGTTAGTCGATCGGGGCAACATTGTTTCTGATGATCCCTCCAGGCATGGCGGGTCGAACGATGACGATCAGTCTGAAGGGCTGTGTGTGTGTGTGTGTGTGTGTGTGTGTGTGTGTGTGTGTGTGTGTGATTTGGATATTTAACGTAGCTTTAAAAATTTATTTCTGTCATATCGCTACGATGTCTGCAGTGTGGCAGTTTATAGTGATGTCTAGCACTGGGTCATCATGCCGCAGATATGTAGCATGATGTCCCACCTAGTCACATTATCCTGACCACCAGGCCGACCAGTCCTAACACTAACCCCTTAAGGCTGAGCGCCAAGCGAGGCAGCTGTTAGTACCATTTATGTAAGTCTTTGGTATGACTCGGCCGGGGGTCGAACCCACGACCTCGCGCATCCGAGGCGGACGCTCTAACCACTAGGCCACTGGAGCAGTCTAAGGCAGAAAGAAGAGGAAACCATGGCTAGCTGCATCACACCACACCGCATAATATGAAAAGTGCAAGAAAAAGAGAACCAAAAACGCTGCCGGTGGTGGGCAACCAGATCAGGGTCGAAAAATGTGCTACTGGAAGAAACATTGCTCCCAAATGAAGCCACCGAATGAACCTCTTACCGACCATTCTTCTCGACGTGGCAATAAAAGTGCTTCAATACCCAATGAACATTGGAAGAAAAATACAGAAGTGGAGTATAGTGGAGTCTAAATCTGTCATGAAGCGTAGTACCATGATTAAAACCATGAAGTAATAGTACTGCAAGAGAAGCATACAATATCTGGTGAATGTCTAATGTCAGCACAATGTCTTGTGTGGATGAGAGAAACATTTTGCCAGCGTAAGAAGAGACATAATAGAAAACAAGGGTTCGTCCAATCGAACTAAAAGTTATCGTTAATGATGTCTAAACCTCCTTAAATAACCCCGTCAGAAATTAATCGGACCAAAACAAGCATCACAAATAAAGACCGAAGAGACAATCGAACAACTGCTTCAATTTCAAAAGTAGTGTCAGAAAGTATACCAAGCAAGCAAACAAACTAACAATCATAGAAAACTGTAAATCAAACATCTAAAGGAAATGATTTATTAGAAAACTATAAATTACAATTCCTAAGAAAATACACGAGAAAAGTACATGCAGATGGATAAAAATGACACATATGAACAATGCGGATAAAAACCTTATTTACCAACGATACAAATAACAGGAAAACCAAAGCTAAAAATTAGTAGATTATGAATGAAATGAGAATAAAAACATTATTGTTATAATAAGATAATATAAATAACGTCAACCATTATTGCGTCTGAATAATAATAATAATAATAATAATAATAATACCATCACCATCATCAACAACAACAGTATGTTATCCCTGTCCTTAGACCTTCAGGGAAGCGTTTGAATAACACCTGTAATCCTACAAGAAAAGGTTTAACCTAAAATCACTTTATTTGTTTAGACTGTAATGCCGCTTTGTTTTCTGTCGCATACATAGAACATTATTCATTGCTAAGCGAACCCCGATGACATGGAACATTATTCATTGCTAAGCGAACCCCGATGACAAATCAGACAGAAGATATTCATGATTTTCTTGAGACTTCAAAGATATGCAGTAACAGCTGATTGGCTCATTCAGTGTAGTGATACCTCTAGTGATACCTATTTAATAAATCTGCTTTGTCTTTATCGTTATATGTATCAAGATTGAGGCATGACTGCCATGTTTGGCTGTTTTTCTCTAATGCGACTTGCTCCAGATTATAATAAATCTTGCACCATACAACTGTCTAAGTCGAGTGTCATGTATTCGGCAACAAATTTAAAATACAAACATGATGACTAACTTGCCACACACATGCAAAATATTTAGCTCCTTTGATATATTTGAGCAGGTTAAAATGCATTTCTATAAACAAATCGTTCCATTTTGAAAAGACCAAAACATAAATTGCGGCTTTGGTTGGTTGTTAGAATCAAGTTTTGTATCAAGCTGTATACCAGGCTCAAATTAAATATGTCCAGGAATGTGTTTTTCACTGGGATATTCACTCCACGGTGTTTCTGGTAATTTCGCCAACGCGGTAGTGACATCACCGCCAATGACTCTCTTTCAGACCCTGGAGGTTCCCACAAACGTTAAATTCTCTGCTCCATATCGAACGAAAGTTCCCGAGATTGCGGCTTTACCATTACGTGTTTGAACTTAAGTTGGATTTGAGGTTCGTCGCACACAGTATGAAGACATGTATGTAATAAACAATAATTGTTTTATTCAACGGCATCACGAAAAAGGAAAATCGAAAAACGCTGTTTTGGTTTACTCGCAATGGTAAAATCAGAGATTATGTACTTGCTTCAATGTACAACTTGGTTGGATGGTGCATCTTGTCATCTTGTTGCTACGGTGTCGCACGTACTTACTGGAAGACCGACCACGTAAATATTCCTTGATTTTACATTAAAGTGCACATAATATTATATATAATTTCTATTAATTGTTTAGAGACTATACTCAGCTAGACCTGGCACTGATGTGAATCTGAGCAGGTTACCGGTTCGTTTGTTACTGACGTTGACCCGGATGATCTAAAGATTTCTACCAGGCACAAACTCCAAATTTATCACCGTACCAAACGTGTGAATTTAATGTTGGTAATGCTCATACGTATTGTTTGAGGTAAATTATGTGAATGAGAAAGTCTTTGCATAGTGATCAGGATGTCTTCAGTTTTTCATCAGTTTTATCATCATTCATCTGCAGCTTGCTACATGTTATCCATGACTACACATCGGAAATGCATCTCTACGCCCTGAATGGTAACTTCAGCTTCATTTTGGCCGCTTTTTTTGTATATGTGAGTGTCATCAGCGTATAATTGGTGCAGGTGCGGATTTTGATCTATGACACTCGAGAGCGGTTGAATGTATATATTGAAGAGAACTCGGTCATAAACTGAGCCTTAAGAAACACCAAAACACAGATCAACTGGGCTGGATTGTGCTCCATTTACAACACAAGTTGTGTCATGTTGACTAAGTAGGATTTGAACCATACTAAGACTGTGTCTTGAATACCAAATACATGCTGGAGACGGTGAAGAAATATGTCATGGTCTATTGTGTCAAATGCTGCAGATAAGTCAAGGATTCCAAGGAATGTAATCTTTCTAGTATTCTCAGAACGGCGGTTTTAGTACTGTGGCGGGGGCGAAATGAGAACTTCACATTGCTGAAAAGACTATTTTATTATTCAGATGAGTACAAGTTGGAATAGTGCAACTTGTTCCAAGATTTCTAACATGAATAGGAGCTTAGAAACATGGCGATAATACCTTAATTTGTTAAGATCAAGTGCAGGTCTTTTTCAAAAGAGGTTTAACATTGGCAGCTTCGAAAAATGACGGGAATTCCCCGGATGAGAGAGAAGTATTCATAACATCGGTTAGTGAAAGCAATATTAAATCTAAGCACTCAAGCAGAAATGTTGTCGGAATCGGATCATTTTCACATGAGTTCGGGACGTTCTTCATCGCAATGGTAGGTACCAAATTCATAAAGATAGGTTCAAATGCTGTGAATGGTTGCCGTTAATAAGCCGACTGCAAGCTTGCCAAGGCCACACAAAAATTCACGTTTGGTTTTAGAAATAAACAAAACAAAGAAAACCGGAAAACTTCATAAGTAAACTCACAATCATTAAAATGTTTTTTTATTTTTTTATTTTAAGATGTTACGCTCTGAAGTCTGTCCGACACAAATGCACTGTGATTTTTCTACAACAGGCCTAGACCATCACAAGAGGATGAATATTAAATGTATTAAGAAAAAAAAATAAGATCTCTTCATTTTCGTAGGAATAATCATTATTTTGACAAAATACACAAGTTGATGTATGATATGTAAACTTTGAAATTGTATAAGGTCGCCTTCGCAAAATTATTGCAAAACTTAGAACTTCTTTTCATCGATGTAGCAATGCAGCTGTTAATTGTATTGGCGGAGAATGGAGAAAATCCATGCAAGATGACAGTTCTTGCCTTTAAAGATGTATAATAAACAAAATCTACGTTTATATTTTACTAGATATACGAAAATATTTCACTCGTGAAGCGGCAACATTTTGTGTTGTCATTCTTGGCTTCGCCACTCGTGACAGTGCAATGATTCCATTTGTGAAATATCTCGGTATATCAACTCAAAAAATACAGATATCCTCTCTATCTTTTAACGTAATGACAATAAATGGAACATTAAAATGAACATAGAAATCATTCCAATACTTGCCGAGTTCAACAGTATAAGTTTCAATAACTGTGCGGGAAACAGGGAATTGATTCAGAGTTATTTAACGTCAGCGTGCGTAAAATGTTTGTGTTTATGTCAATGTGTTGACGGCTGAACTTTGTTTCATTGAGAATTAGAATCCTCCTAATTTTAGTGCATGATTAGTAGTTTTGAAGGGTTTGAAATACGACAAATAAACAATTTATTTTCCTCTGTCCAGAATCAATCTCTGTTCCAGTTAAACGAAGCATTATCAAAACGATCAGGACTACCACTTCCATACTGACCTTATATGTTATTATTACATATTCGGTACACTTTCCCTACAGTGTGTGCAGTTTCACATTTTTGATATTATACACGTGAACATATCACTCTCGGTGATTCTGATTGGTCCCACTACACCAACCTCTCGCTGTAACTAGTACCTCATCAAACCACCTAAGTTATATTTTACCTGTCATTAACGTTGCCCAAATTGGTACCGTTCAACATTATAAACATATCTTGTATTAGCCAAACCATGCTATAAACTCACTTATCAAACTTTTTACTTCAATATTTTTGACCTCCAGAACTCTGTTGTAATAGCAATTTATTTCCCTTAATCCCTCTCAACATTGATACTTATCCTGTCAGTGTAATTGTCAATGATGCTTATGATTATAGTAAAAGTCATACAGGTCATGTATGCGTTCAACATCGATTATTTCAGTAATGGGTGTTATTTTTCAGAATTTTATTCTGCATACATTTAAGCGGCAATTATTCACTTTATTTGGATCCTCATATATCCATATTCCTTTGGAGAGGTGTTATTTACACGTCTACGGCAAAATCAATGTTAAAGTATGTAGACAATTTTGAATGAGATCAACCTTCAGTTGTGTTCAAGTATCCGGACTGAATGTCGCGGGCTGTGATGTCCTGATGAAAGCTACGTCTATTGTAAAACGAATTCTTACTCCCCTATATTGTGACGATTAGACTCGACGTACTCTTGTAATTGGATGAGAAGAAAGTATGTTGTGCCATGAAGTAGATCATAATTATTGTATGTAACCACTAATATGTGCGAGAGAAAACATATTTATATGACTATCTCATAATTTGTAATAAAGTTGTGTTCATTCAGTAACAATGCTGAGGTAGGTCGAACCACAAGATGGCAGACAGGATGAAGTTAAATTATTATAATCTGTTTCAAATGGCGTTATATGTTTACGGTTGGTCAGACTGATTCGTGATTATATAGTTTGCCTGTAACAAAATGCATTGCTGACGAGAACAAAACATATGAGGGTTTTTTTTCCTCTTGAGAGAAGAATGTTTGTGTACATTCTTATTGAATTGCATTGGTTATTCACAAGATATATTTTTTATTTTATTAGTGCATGTCATATAGATTACCCACTTTTCACAAGCATTTTTGTAAAAGAAAGAATTCAGAAAAAGTACAGCTAATTTTACATTTTATTTACTTGTATATACGCTTTTATTTGACTTTTTGCCGAAGTCATTATATTAAAATTAACATTTTAACTCCCCTCTCGTCAATGTGAAAAGAACATCTAATGTTACCCTTACCGTCCGTCATGCCTTATGCTTTGCATTTACGTCCCATTCTGGTGCATTTTTTATTCATACCTCGTGATAAGTAAAATTCTTTTATTAAATGGTCATTGAGAGTCATTTAAATGGATTTAGCAGAGGACTCGTGTATTCTAAGAGAGTGGTAGTCGATATTTCATGTTTAGGGAATGCATATCAACATTTCTCTCTCTCTCTCTCTCTCTCTCTCTCTCTCTCTCTCTCTCTCTCTCTTATCCACACGCACTGTATTTTTATACATTCATAAATATATGATTGTAAGAATAAACTGTTCCTGTTCTGGAACATTTTGCATTTTAATAAGGACTTCTATGTCAATAGAGTACGTAGTGCCGTTCTTACGTGATATGTGGGTACGGACTTTGCACATTATAACTTTCATTTGTGAACGCAATGCTTACAAGTAACTTTAAGTTACTATTACATTTACCTGTTTTGTACAAAGACTTAAGTATCACATGACATGTGTGTATCGAGAGGACTAAAGGCATGAAACTATATTCTGTTCAGAGATACGCAACATGGGTTTAGTTCCAAATGAATATTTTAATGTTGGTACGTGAGAAAGCTTGCCAGTAGCTTCTCGTGGGTCAGTGATTCTTCCAGGGGTTCTCCCCGGTTTTTTCTCCACAATTTAGATTGGCCGACATGTGTAGCCAATCTTGAGCTAAACAATGGCGTTAAACCCTATAACAACAACAACCACCAAATGAATATTTTACTTCCTTAAACTATATATAAATTGTAATATGTCTCCATTACAAGGAAATTTTGTAAATACCGAAGACAAACATCAGATTTTAAGTGTAAAATCATATGTCTTGTACATGTCTGTAAATGTTTAAAACATTGGTTGATGTTAGACGTTGAGTTTTTTACAATCATAATTTGATAAATGTATCTTTGTAACTACAGTGCAATAAGATGAATGTTTATCACAGTTATATTCTTATATTTCGTATCTTTATTAACATCCGAAGAAGTTACATTCTCACAAATGTGGTTCGGGGGATGAATGCAATGACATTGCAACTATTCTTGATTCTTTTTGTGTACAATTGACACAGGATCTTTTCCACACAATAAAATGTACAAAATGGGTTTGGGTTCTCTTAGTAGTTATCGTTACAAGCCCCCCCCCCAAAAAAAATAAATTCCAAAAGAAAACAAGCATAATAGCATTTGAGGTGTGGAAGAATACTAGACTAATAAGTTTTACATCGGCTTCCAAGTAGAAGCTTCTTGGTATTGTTTCAATTTTTATCGGGGGTGGGTATTGGGCGTGTGGAATGGCTCTCTGGACAAAGACATGTATTTATTTGATGACATATTTCCCAGTATGTCATTTTTACTTGTCCCAAGTTGAATTATGGTCTCAATTTACGGGAATTGACCCCAGCACACGATTTCCAGACAGTACACTTGTTTCCGCTTTGAAGACAAAATGTATTAAGAGTGAGGAAAATTCTCCAAAATGATTTTATTAATAGTGAATTGGGGAGAATGTCACATGGGAAATAAATTTCTATTATTTACAGTTTAATCTCTGATCTATAACTTTTTTTCTATGAATCAAAACAAAAATGGTATTTTTTGGTTGCGGTGGTGTAGGGTGGTTAGACAGTTATTATTTGACAAGGGACTTAGAGAAACTTGGATCAACCTATCTGTTGTCAATACAAGTGTATTTTTATCACTTTGAAAATAACGTTTAGCTGGACAATGTCATAAAAACTGACATTCAAGAATCCTCGAGATTAAGATTCCCTGGGAGTTCAGATATAAGGAATATGTTAATTTGTATACAAGACAAAAAGTGTTTTGAAAAATACATTTTCCCATGTAAATGTATCTTGCACTTAAAATGTTATGATATTAAATAATGGGTTGTAGATCTGTGATAATGTATATGCATTTCGCCCAGTTTGAACATATGTATATCATCATCCAATTCTATAATATTTATTATCTATTTGTAATGGCCAGTTGGCTTCATACAATAAATGCTATATCTATTTGCAATGGCCAGTTGGCTTCATACAATAAATGCTATATCTATTTGTTAATGGCCAGTTGGCTTCATACAATAAATGCTATATCTATTTGTTAATGGCCAGTTGGCTTCATACAATAAATGCTATATCTATTTGTTAATGGCCAGCTGGCTTCATACAATAAATGCTATATCTATTTGTCAATGGCCAGCTGGCTTCATACAATAAATGCTATATCTATTTGTTAATGGCCAGTTGGCTTCATACAATAAATGCTATATATATTTGTAATGGCCAGTTGGCTTCATACAATAAATGCTATATCTATTTGTTAATGGCCAGTTGGCTTCATACAATAAATGCTATATCTATTTGTAATGGCCAGTTGGCTTCATACAATAAATGCTATTCATATATTCCCTCTCTATCAGAAGGAAATACAATAACTTCAATACCAAGAAACATGTAATTTTTTGTGGAGGACAACCAAAAGTGAATAAATGCAAAAATCCACGATATCAATGCACAGCTGATAAATGTAAATAACTTGTCTAATATTAACCTCAGTGTTGTCAAAGTAAATTGCGCTCTCAATGGTCTCTCTTTGAAAGATTGCAAGTCTTTTAAACCGATAGGGTACAACAAGACCTGGCCGAAAACCTCAACAAAAGCACTTTACACGGGTAACGCTAACGCACTGTGCCTGTAAAAACTGAGAATTAAAAACAAAATAGCTGTATCGATCTTAGTTAAGCTTCCTAAAGTTTTAAGACCCCATCTAATTAACGACGACGTTATGACCTAGGTAATGAAGTAAAACATAAGGGCACTGCTAAAATTGTATAATGAATGGTTGTTCATTAGCTTAAACAGATACAGAAAACTTTTTCTTAAGTTTAGGGTATCAAACACTTTTTCACAGTCGCGGATCTATTATATAAATGCAAATAAACTTTATCAATTAAGAAATTAACTTCATATTTACAGGCAAAGAAGCAACAAAAATCTATTAAACACTGCAAAACGCTAAAGGTGTTAATTTACTTAGTAACGGAGTTTCCATTTCATTAATCATGTAAAATATTATGTTCGGTGCTTATTATTACAAATACATGTAGTTATAAAATTAATAACGAATCTTAAGAAATAAATAGCAACAAACTCATTTTAACGATTATCTTCAAATGACCTATATGTTAACAACAATCTGGCGCATAAGTATTTTCTTTCTGGTGCTATTAACTACCAACTTCTAGTTGTCTGCCTCACATGATACGATTTTAACCAGTTGTTACGTATATGTAATTTAATTACTTGTGTGTTAGTTTTAAATTCTCTTTTATTTTATTTTTATTTCATTACGTTATTGTAATGATGATTTTAATCACTAGATTTTACATCATTTTCGGAAAATTCTGTTTTCTGTTTTGACCTGATAAACACGTAATATTATTGCTACATTTTTATTTTTAGCTCACCTTGGTTGAGAAGTTTGTAAACACTAAGTTAAAATGATTGGTTATTACCAAGGTCATGCTCGGTCCACATGTTAACCATGTTGTAAACAGCCTTTTTTATTATTCATTTCCAGCGTGAGAATCTGATTTTTTAGATAGGGCTATTTTAGGCTACGTGCTAAAGGGTGTTTTTTTTTACTGCGATGTTCAAATTAGTGATCACGTAGCCCCGTCACGTGAGCTACCATGTGATCTAAAATCTCAGGTTAAAACAGACGTTTTCTAGTAGATTTTTTAGTCGTAAATAACATCTTTAGAGCTCAAGGTGTTTTAATGTTGTTGCCAGTTGATTTTAAAGTTCTTCTGTTTTTTGGAATTTAATAATTTATATTCTCTAGGAAACATACGTAAGTGCTCTTTTTCACCAATATTCTTGAAAAAAGACATTCAGTGGAAATTCTTTAGAATTCTAAAGCCGGAATATTATTCTTGATTCACAAAATTCAACGAAGAACTTTTGACCAATCAATACTGCATTCATCTGACGTCATCGTCCGCCATCTTGGAACTTCGCCGGGATTCGAACTTGGATTCATTTAGGACTTTTTAGTGATCGGACTTATATTTTTAGATTCCATGATTAATTTTTAGATTATATTCACAAACTGTAAGTCCTTTTTCATATTGTTACTGTGTTTTCTAGGGAAATAAATTATTTTTGTTAAAATTTACAATGCTTGTTGGCTTCACTCTTTTCTTTTGTTACTTTTGAACGAGCCTACACGTAACACCAGACTAAAAGCCTGCTACGGACTCTTGGTAAAAGAGTTACACTTATTTGATTAGAATGCAATACTCCTCAGAAATGTATACGTGTTATACCACCTTCTAAACGAGAATGAGTATCATTAAAAGTTTAGCTTCAACGTGACGTAACAGTTCTCATTACGTCACCGCTAGTGTGCGATGTCATTATCAGACATACACGGATGGACTCAATGTGTTTAGTATAGATAAGTAAATATAAGATGCAAATTTATTTATATCAAGTTCGAAGTTTATGCTATTAACGGTTGTTATGATCCTGTCATTATGATAGGAATGTGTCCCATGGTTACGACAGTTAAATACACGGAGGACAACGGTCCCGAATAATTCACGAGTGCTTAAGATCACGAAGGTCGGTGGTGAATCTATTAGGTCTCTACGTTTAACTTGACCGTGACCTATTCAGATGAGTGAAATAATGAAAACGTAAAAAGATATGGCAATAATACCGATGTATGACCAACAAAAATTGTGTCCGGGATAATATGTATTGGACATTTATAATCCAAAGAGTTGAGTGACGTGTTTCCAAAGTTAAGAATGAGTATGTATGTATATATGTATGAAAGTTTAACGGGTACAAACCAAGAATTGAACAAACACTCAAGGAATGTTAACCCATTCAAATAAGTGTAAACATGAAGATGAAAATGGGTTTGTAACCAAACCTTGAAAATAACTGAGTGTGGAGGGATCTTGAATCACCATGATAACTATCGCAAACAACGCGATATAGCTACAGTTGATGAGAATTCCACTTATAGCTCTGGCACGGTCTGAAGAAAATGTCGTTGTTTTACGCTTTAATCACTGGAGTAGTGGGTGGGGTGAAAAGCCGTCTTCAGTTATCAGTGCATATTTCACATATAATTTGAATGATTTCAAACCATTTTTGTACGAAGGAAGTTGTAAAGGAGGAGGAGGATTACGAAGAAGAAAAAGAAAACAACTCATCGCTATTATTTGTCTAGCTTTTGGGAAAGTGTCCAGGGATAAGATTGTGTAAATGATGCATTTAGACTTTGGTTAGACAAGTTGCTTAAGTTCCAGTGTCTGCGGCATAGTTTCGGTTAATTTAAACCATGTACACGTTAAAATTTGATTAAAATCCCAGAATGAACTAATATTTAACTGAAGTAAACAGTGGGGGTGGGGTGGGGTGGGTGGGTTGAAACTAATATTTAAAGCGACGTTACATGGACTAAAATGGATTTCAAGCACATACCCAATTTGAGAGAGAGAGAGAGAGAGAGAGAGATGGTACCTTCCGGGTCAGCCTTCGTGAGGGTTTGGCTTGACATATTCCAGAATTTACTTCATTAAAGCGAGACAGTTTGCAAGTAAATCGGAATGCAGTACTCAAATGCTGGTAAATTTCATCCACAACTCGATATGTATTATCCCTATTTCTTTTGACTTGAAGTACCTAGCAGAAACTCACAACTTTCACGACATTAATGACGTTCATTCCTGCTATATACTAGGGCACTGTCTGTCTCACATTTGGAACTACAACTTTATGCCCAGCTAAAAGACAAAGGAATCCAATCAGAGGTAATGAAAGTTTTAAGAACTTATCAGGTTCACTGACCTGCTTCCTAAATGAGGGCGACTACCTGTTTGTTTTCTTTGTTTAAGAACTTATCGTTATACATGTTTACTATTGTTCAAGCAAAAATCAGACTTTGAATTTATTAAAGAACATAGTTAATATATACGATTTAGAATAGGGCATGCAAATAATAATGATAATAATAATAATAATAATAATAATAATAATAATAATAATAATATGAACAACAAGAACAAGAAAATAACTGGTACAAAGTAGTGTGACCTCATCGTTAGTCGATCAGTGGCAACATTGTATCTGACGATCCCTCCAGGCATGGCGGGTGTAACAATTCCGATAAGGCTGAAGGAGTGTGTGTGTGTGTGTGTGTGTGTGTATGTGTGTGTGTGTGTGTGTGATTTGGATTTTTAACGTAGCTTTAACAATTTTTCAGTCATATCGCTACGATGTCTGCAGTATGGCAGTTTACAGCGATGTCTAGCAGCAGCAGGGAGGGTGAACAGACCAAGGCGGCGCTTGAAAATAAAGCTTCCTACAACAAAAAAAATTTAAAAAATAAGGTCGATAAAGTCAAACTGAAGTTTATTTTTCAAAACATTAGGCTGAATCGTTTACACACATGTGGTCGCACCCTCCCTGCTGCTGTCGATTTAAAAAGATCGTTAACGGGGAGGGTGAACAGACCACTTTTGTAGAGCCTTCATTTTTGAAAAATAAGGGTTCCTACAAGGAACAAGATTATGTTTGAAACAAAACGACTACGAACATTTTGAAAAATGGAACCAAAAAAATATCACATACATGTGGTCACCCCACCCCACCCCCACCACCCCCGCTGCTGTCGATTTTATCAATTCAAAAATAAACAGCAATGATGATGCTCAGTCTACCATTCCACTGGGGTCCCTTATGCCGGTAAAGCCTTTACCAATAAGATCCTAAGAGTCCCTTATTGAGGCCTTAAGCCCACAGGGCACTCTTTCATCGGTTAAGACCTGTCTTATGGTCCACAGGCACCTTATTGAGACTTTTTGGTCCGGCAGACATTCTTTCTGAATGCCCCTATGTGGGTACCCTTCAGTGAGGTCACAAAGTCACGACTTCACATCATCCTGCTGTTTATTTTAGGGACGCAAGCACATAGACACCCCCACCCCCCCAGCGAATTCCTAATGTGTGAAACGAAATATTAGAAATTCAGAGGGCTGTCTAGGCATTGCGATTTCATGTAAGCCCCCCAAATCAAACCCCGGGGTAAGTGCAAAACTGCACTCACTACGTTGTTCAACATGGTGAGGGTCTACATGAAATCTCATGGGGTGCTTGCGTCCCCACTTATAAAGTAATTATTAAATAAAATGGCATCCCAGGGCCACAAACCACCGACATGTGTCAGTCATGGGGAACCGAACCCTAGACCTCGAGTACGAGAGTCAGACGCGCTAGCAATGCACCATTGTTCCAACTTACAAATACACGTTTCAAAAATAAATATATAGCTATCTTAGCCCTGACTCTGTCACTGCAGATTCTGTGATCAGTATTTTATCTGATTCTGAATAAAATCTGCAATTTTACATATTTCTGCCGTTTCTGTCTTGTTTAAATATTATATTATCAACCCTTGATTTCATCAGGACAGAACTATCTAGCAATGAATGCATGGATCGATATTATTCAGTTTATTCCGGTCTGAACAAAAAAATCAATAATGACTAATGTCTATAGCGTGGTTCGTCCTGATTTTAGGCAACAGATTTTTGTGGTTTGATTATATGAAATAGGTAAATTTCTCAGACTTTTCAGAGATACAGGGCTGGGAAATCGAAGTCAAATAAGAACATGACTGTATAGGTATGAAACTATTAATTATCTATGAACCGTTTTATCCTTGACTGTCAAGGGAAATAACTGCTTCATTACTCTATGAGTGACAGAGTTATTCAGTATCAAGGACCAAATATTCTATCAATACCTATACGATACCTCGACCTAGGGTCGTGCAAATTTATGGTTATAAAACCAAATGGGGTAGCTTGTGCTTTTGAAAAAAAGTTTTTAAATTTATTCATGTCCATGTCCCCAGAACACCAAGTATAATAAATATTTTGCAGCGTATGATTATCAACTCCGTTAAACACAACTAAAATATTACAGTTATCTCTGATCACTTTTGGAATTTGTGTATAACGCTGTGTAACATAAATCACGTCTGTGTTTTTATGCCTGCCTCTGGAAAATATCCTAGCTGGATTTGATTGTCACGCATGATATCATCGTACACTCCTAAATTATTAATACGTCCATCTAGGTCATCTACAGATGCCGCTTCATCAATATCAGTGATAAAATCAATAACACTGACTCCATCACTGTCACTGTCTTCATATAACGATTTTGCATTTTCATTAAAATCCTTAAGTACTTCGTAGCATCGCTGATCATCCACGGATGGAGCTACTAAATATAATTTATCCCACTTGAGCCATATCATTATCAGATTAAGCAATAATTGTGTTTTGCCTGATCCAGATGGACCTATTATGATTGCCCTAATAGAATTTGGCAATGCTGGGTGATGCTTGACTTGTTTTTGTTTTCGTGTCGCTGAAACGTCCATTATATCCATATGATAAATGATATGAATTTATATTGTGTTCGATGCAGGGCAGCCACGTCCACCACTGGATTAAGAACAAAAAATAAAAAACGCGCACTTACAGGTAAGTGTGAAAAGTGTGGTACAAAAATATACAACTTTATTTCGTTTACTACAAAGACAGGAGGGATATCGCCGCTTCGTTGGCAAAATTACCAGGAACTCCGTGGGCGAAATATCCCGGGGAAAAACACTTACCCGGATACAATAATTGTGGTCCTGGAACTCGACTTGATATTCAACTTGATGATCAAGATCAACCAAGACCTGGAGAGTATCCAATAAATAAGATTCATCAAACGTGTCATATTCATGATGTCGCGTATAAGAGTAATGATTTACAACAAAGACATCTCGCAGATGTGAAATTGATTCATGCGTTAAATTCTATACCTGATAAATCTCTCAGAGAAAAACTCTCTAGTTTTCTAGTAAAATCTGCTATGAAAGGTAAAATAATGCTAGGGGCTGGGTAATTAATTATATAACTATAATAATGGAGTCCATTTATTATAGCCCAAGAGGATATTGGAAGGGCAGAGCACTATTAGTAAACTCGCTACAGCAGCAAAAGTCTCACGTGCTGTTGCTGCAGCGTGGTTAGCACGACAGGCAATATGGCAAATCTATCTACGTCCACCTAAAAGAATTCAGTACGCGTATTTTGATGTCAGGGTCCCCAATGAAGTTCATCAAGCAGATATTTTGTTTTTACCACATGATACCGTTAAAAAAACGTGGACGTCAATCACGCACATACAAATACGCGTTAACTGTCGTTGATGTTGCAAGTAGATACAAAGAAGCGGAACCATTATCAACAAAAACAACATCTGAGGTTGCCTTTGCGTTTGAACGAATTTATCAACGAGGACCTTTGCGATGGCCACAGTTGCTACAAGTTGATCCTGGCAAAGAATTTCTCCGTGAAGTATCATCGCTGATGAAACAACGTAGCGTCAAAATCAGGCGAGGACACACTACAATTCATCGTAATCAGGCAATCGTTGAACGATTTAATCGAATACTCGCTGAGCAATTATTTGGATATCAGTATGCGAAGGAAATAATTCACGGCGACATGAGATCTCGTGAATGGGTTGCAAGATTACCAAGTGTGATAGCTGCGTTAAATAATGAAATTATTCGTGCAACTTCTATGAAACCTATTAATGCAATTACAAAAAAACATATACCCCGTAGCAATGGTTACGGACAACGACGCGACTTTTCAAAACAACCAGTGTTAGGTAATGTTACTGTCAGGTATTTATATGAACCTGGTGAACTTGAAAGGGGTAAAAAAGGAGCAACTGATCCTATCTGGAGTGTGAATACACATAAAATTTCTAGCGTGATTAGATCCACGGGTAGACCTGCCATATATACACTGGATTCAACTGCTCCTCAGCGTGGATTTGTACGTGAACAATTACAAATAATTCCTGAGGACGCACAATTACCACCACGTTCACTTTTGTAAACTAGCACCTCGACGTCGATCGCATTCAAGACATGTCAATATGACATTATCACGTGTATGACCAAGATCACTATTAATTCTGTCTACGGTGAACTGTCTTGGATTATTACTCGAATATTCCCATAGCATATTACAGTTACAACTTGCACAATGATTATTCTGTCGTTGTTTTAGTGTCATAATTAATTCAGTATCAATATCAAAATCGCGATTATTTTTTTTAATCACATTGCTTATAACCAAATAGTCTTTTTCTTATTACGCCAACAACAACTTCGTTGTTGTCGCTAGCAGTTTGATTATTATTTTCAGTAAAATTCATAATAACCCTGTGTAGTTGAGATATTCTTCTGACTCGAGACACTGCGAGATAAATTAAATTTGACCATTCGATTCTATCATCGACAATCCAGATATTTGTGTCAGTAATAGTTAGTCCTTGTGACGAATGAATCGTTATAGCATATCCTAATTTCCATGGAGTTTTATCCATGATCAACGCGCTCTCAACAACATCAACATCAACCAAAATAATATCATTCAATACAAGATTTTGTTTTTCATTTGTTCCTGGAATTTCAACTTCAATATTTTGTCGTCGAGTATCCGCTGGGCGATACACAATGGTACGGGTAGATTTGAAAATTTTTCTTTATGTAACAGAAATAATTTCTCTTGCAATTCATCACGAACTATTTTTCTACTCGCAACTATTAAATCATTTGGTCTCCATAAATTCCAAAAATCGTTCACAAAAGTTTCTGGAATTATTTCACGCATTATCTCATATTGTATTTTATCTGGCTGTAGTCTGATCAATCTTTTAAATTCTTTCAGAGGTTCATCAATAGCTCTATGATCATCATTTATTTCTTCATAATAATGCACAAATGATTTTAACCGCTCATGTGGAGATTGACCGACGAAAGGTGGTGGTTGACCATGATCGCCGCACATAATTATCGCAGTATTTTTCGTTAATAACCAATTCAGAAATATTTTTAGTGTTTCTAACGACACCGTACAAATCTCATCCCAGATGATGATTTTGGGAATATATTCCTCACCCATTCGCTCAGGTGTCCACGTATCTCCACACTATCTGAAGAAACTATGGTATGTACATGATTTTACTCCTCGTTGTTTTATTTCTCTTGCTAGTCTGTGTGTAGGTGTCAACACAATCATATCTGAACTCTGATGAAATAATTCAATGGTACGTGTTGTTTTACCAGATCCTCAAGGTCCATTGAGATAAATGGTTTTATGTCAAATACAGATTGTGATGTTGATACTGGTGTCTGATTGTCATCACCGTAGTATATTTCTTTGATATCAACGTCTGCTGATTCAGAATAATCGAGTATACTTTCGTGTTTTATTTTCCATGATCCCCATTCACCATTACCGAGTAACGGTTTTACCAAATCCACGTACGCGCTATTTATATAAAATGAGTCCGTAGCAACTCGGACAGCGTAACAAGGAAATCTATTTATCATGGATAATAAATTTATAGAAACGTAAGCGAGCATAGAAGATCTTAAATGAGTAAATTGCGGTGACTCACCATCGATATAACTCACGATTGTACCTAATTTAATTCCGTCTGATGAATAAGCATTACTTCTGCTTATAAATGTTCCTTTGTTCGTTGTATCAGTAATTATAAAATCTAACTCAGCATCATCCATGATTAATCTTGTACAATGTCTTTTATGATCATACGAACCACCTTGAGTAAATTTACCAATTATTTTTCTACCGAGATCTTTTGCAACTTTATTTTCATAATCAATTTTATCCCAATCTTCATCTGGATCTGTCGGTGAATGTTTCTTTTGTTGTGGTAACCAAACTTGTTTCTGCGGATGATACGATAAAATAGCTTCACTTACACTCAACGACACTAAGATTTCAGTATCAAGCATGTATCGTAATAGCACTATTGGAACCCAATATTTTTCTGAGAAATGTCTACCAAACCACGCATAAACGATCGGATGAAGATTATTACAAAACTTAAATGATTTTACACAAGCGAATCCAGTTAAATCAAAATCAGGTAATGGTCCATTTATCGCAACTCTCGTCATTTCATGTGTCGGATGTCCGAATCTTTTGAAATATTCAGAACAGTCTCCGTATCCAAGAAAACTCCCAGGATAACGCGCAACCATATCAACCGATATAACTTTACGATGATCGTATTTGGTATTCCATAATCCGCCATGTCCATATTCGACACAACTATGCTGAATATCTTCAAGGAATTCTAATCGTGAATTTTTCTTCTGAGCGGCGTGGGAAGCAACTGATGGAACTGTAAAACAATTATTCAGTAATTGTTCAACTTCAACATCATCAGAATTATATTTCAATGCAAGATTCTTCATTTCTTCATGGAGAGATTCTCTACAGTAAATCTCTCCATTAGGTTTTACAAATTGATCGTAATTCACGGATTCTGAACTCTGAAATAACCAAACAGATACAGGATCATTCTTACTGATATCGCTGATAGCATCGAATATATAATCGTCATAAAATCTGACTATTCTATCTCGTGGAAATATTGTTACAGCATCAGTCCATGCATGTGCGTTATGATCAATGATTGTTATTGGAGCTCCTCTTGATGTGTATTTTGACGCATATAAAATCTCTCCGGTCAGTGTTTTTACTGTTACTGGAAAAAAAATTTTTTATAGTTCAGCGACGTCCTTGATAGATGCTCCGGTATTCTTAACTGTTTCTGCCCATGAGTTTATTTTTTTAAGTCTTATATCTGTTAAGCCATTCCCACGTATTGCTTTTTTGAAATGTTCCATAACTCGCTCGGCTACACAATTTAACAGTGATAATTTCATCGGTTTAAGATCTTCAATGCTGGGTTTATCATTTAACGGATGTATCGCATAAACAACTGCGGTTACAGGATATGCTCGTTCATAATACGGTTTATCAATACCGGTTAGCACACCTGGCTTGGATTTTTTTATCCAATATAACAGTTTGTCCTGATTGTGTTACTCTGACAGGTTCATGTTTATCAAGGATAATCGAAATATCATCATCCGTCTGCACAATAAATTTGATCAGAATAATATATCACTGATCATCGAGGTAATTAATAATACTTCTTCCTCGTTCGTCATTCATCTTAGTGTCGACGGTATCTCTGATTCTGAATGACGACCAAGTATGAGTAGCACCATCGTTTCGAAATTCTTTTTTAGATTCACGAATACGATCGGTTATATTATCATTCATCAAAGCTATGTCTTGCATTGAGTATTTAGATTTGGATCTTGGTAATTTATCAAGATCAAATCTTGCTCCCGCTGAAACGGCGGAAGGATCGATTGCGGATAATCTCTTAAATTCCTCCATATAATAATTAAGACAGGATTTATTTAATTAGATTTTCATTCATAATATAATGATACAAACAAATAACAAATGCAACTGGTTAATGATTGGGGTTTCATTTTGCTGCAATAAACCATGCGTAAAAGAATTCTGCGGATACTACATGCAGAGATGTCGAAGAGGAAACGCAGGACCAAAACCTTGCGTTCGATGCGGTGTTGGAGTCAGAGGAAAAACTCAATTATGCGTGCAATGTGGCGGTAAAAAATACAGAGAGATGAAGCGGTATTACGATGAGAAATATGGACCATCGGCATCTCCGTTTAAAACCATAAATGATTATTTGGTTAGATTTCAGAATGATCATTTAGAAGAATGATATTATATATAAATGGAGCAGAATGAATTTAGGATACACCCCATCATTAAGAATTACGAGGCATCTCGTAGTGGTATTATCAGACACTGTCAGGAAAAAAGCTAGTTGGTAATATTTCTAATACTGGATACCTGAAATTTAATACTGGGAATAATAAAATGTATCTCCATCATAGATTTATCTACGAGTGTTTTAATGGTCCGATCGAAGAAGGATTTGTAATCGATCATGTTAATTCAAAACCCGAAAGATAATTCTTTAGAAAATTTACGTGTTGTTGCACCAAGTCAGAATTGTAAATAAGGAAGAACCGGTCATGGCAATAAATCTCCAAGATCAGTCATATCTACGAATACAGAGACAGGTGAAGAAATACTTTTCCCATCGATGAATGCAGCTAGTAAGTATTTTGATATTGTCATGCCTTCAGTACGACGTGTTGCAGAAGAAATAATGAAATCAGCGTTCTCAAAGAAATTTAATCAGAAAATCAAATTTAGATACGCTAATAATTAATTAAAAACATACAATTAATAATGGATACGAATTCAATTATTTACGACAGAGATAAAATCAGTATTGCTGATAAATTACCTCCGTGGACGAAAGTCAAAATTACTGAAAGAGATGATATTACTTATGTAGAATTCATTGATAGAATTTACGCAGGAAAATGATTCTCACATCGATCATGTTCCGTCATGCCTGTTTCACGTGATGAACGTGCGTGCCGACGATTACAAGAAAAATTCAGAGCGAGAATACACAAAGAATAATCCATGGATTATAAATTTATTCCTGTCTTCTGAAAAATAAATTTATTTAAACAAATGACTTTTATATAATGAATCATGAAAATATTAATGATATTATTGCTGCTATTAAGCAATTACAACACAGCGGTATAAAAATATCTGATGAGCTTGATCCTGAAAAAATAATGAGTGATTTTGAATCATTACAATTTCGAAAATCCGAAAATAGGTATACGTTGCCCTCCGATTTTAGATTCATAAAGTTAATCCAGCAGGCGATGTTACGATCGCTGGCAGCAATCACGGATACGCAGGTGAAATTATTTGTTCCTCTTTCACAGGCCATCGAAAAGGTTAGGTCAGAATTATCTCACGAATACGAAACGAAAAGAATTGTACATGCTCGTATAAAACAGCTGAGAGGTATTATGTCAGTGACTGTGTCACCGGCGGAAGAGTTACTGGCTAAAGATAAGGATGAGTATGACTCAAGTGCTAATAGCACCGATAGTGACAAAGAAACTAATAGTGTTGTACCAGAATAATTCATTTCTGATCCTGATAAGATCACGGGGGTAAAAAAAATATTTTATCCTTTACATTTTTTTTTGCTTGATGTTTTCCGTAACTACAATGACGTTGATGACGAAATCATTTCGAACGTGAGATCTATGATCTTACATACAGATTTATATTTAACGACTCTGACCTAAGATCGAGCAAGTGACCAGACTGGTCAGTAAGTTTGAAATGTATCCGTGATAAAAGACGACTATGACATTTTAGATAAACAACATTGATTGGTTCTGATACAATCAAATAACCTGGTGGGACTTGAGGTGTGAATGAATACAGAATGTATTCTTGTTGGGCCTGGTTCGATTTATCAGTGTCAACTTGATAACTGCCGTCGATAACATCACATACTAGATTGACAGCGATCGGCGATGTAATATTAACGATACCCGGTGAAATATGACGGTCGCCACCGTACGGATCGTTATTGTATCGGAGAATATTTGCTGGTGGTGCTATTTTTGTCCATGATTCTAAAACTCTGGGAAAGTAATTATCGATAACATCGCCGAGCTTCATTTTATCTAGTCCGTGCTAAGTTCTGGTATCACAAATGTTTGGAGTTTTTCTCTGGTTATATTATAATGATCAAGAAATGGTACCGCAATTTCATTATCTGGGTCATTCTTTAACCTTTCGATGAATTCTACGACGACAGCTCTGTTGGTGTAGTTTACATCGGATCTAATTTCATTTAATTGTGTTATTATTTCAATGATTTGTTGTTTTACGTCATCGTCGTAGAATTGCGACAGTGACAAAAATAGATTTTCTAGATCAGTAATTTTACGATCATATTCAGCATTAACAATTGGAAAAAATTCTTTAAATACGTCAACGGCAAAATATAATTCATGTTTATCTTCCAGTGGTGTTTTTTTTTATTATTTTAGAATCCATCATCGAATGAAACATTACAAGATATTCTTTTCCAGCAGCAGCAGGCAGGGTGAACAGACCACTTGTCTGAATCGTCATTTGTCTAAAACATAAGGTTCCTACGAAGGCTGAAATAACAATGTCAATAACGTTAAACTGAAGCCTCTAACCGAGATTATTTCCATACGGTTGAAAACGGATAATAAATCGTTTGGGTTAGCTCATTTTTATTATCCCATCGTTGACTCTTTGTTTTATTTTATAGTGCGTTTCGTTTACTCGCCGGGTCACTCAATATTGGTTGTTTTTCACCCTGCCTGCTGCTATAAATTAAACAGCCAGTATAAATATTATCAATAATGAATATTGGAGAACCACATTCAGCTAGATTAGCTCGAGAGCGACTGGAGGCAATTAAAAAATATTTACCTGTTCGTGATTCTGTTAAGCAACAACTACAATCACGTCAGGAATCTCAAGTTGAATTTGAAGAGGATACAAAACAATTATTTAAACCTATCACAGAAACCACTAAAGGTCTTCTTCCAACGTTAGAGAAAACCGCTGAAGCAACTGGAAAAATAGCAGAAAGAACTAAAAAACAAAGAAGATTCTACGAGAACTTCCAGCTGAAATAGCTGCTGCTCAACCAGTGCGAGAAATATTTGAAGGTATTGACCAAGCTCGTGCTGAAATAGGTAATATAAAAGATCGTATACCGGAACCAGAAAAAGAATCAGAAGCAAGAGCCAGGGTTAATCTGGTTGATAAGTTTACCGAAGAAGCTATTAATGTTATTAGAAAAGCCGAATATTTAAAATTAATTGAGATTGCTGCGAAAAGTTATTATTATCGAAAACAATTTTTAAAATCTGAATTCGCTGATGATCCCGTAAATGAGGATACTTGGTACAAATGGATATTTCGCATATATTATGGCGTTAATCAAGTTCAAAACAGCGATCCAAAATATATTAATTATAAAAATAAGATAGATAACTATATTGCACAACAAGTATGGCCACTACAACAACAAGTATCAACACTACCACAACAACAACAAGCATCACCACTACCACAACAACAACAATTATCATCACCATCAATGCAACAAATACTACAGCAAGCACGACAACAAAAACAACAATCTCCAAAATCACAAATACTATTACCACAATCTCCAAAATCACAAATACTATTACCACAATCTCCAAAATCACAAATACCATTGCCACAATCTCCAAAACAACAGAAACCAAGCAAAAAGGAAGAGGAGGAAGAAAAATATTGGCCGTCAGACACCTCTTCTGGCAGCACAAATGGAAGTGGATTTACTACTCAGGGAAGTGGCCTTATTACTTATCCTAATAACGTCCTTGCCGATGTTGAACGACTGGAAGTCCTCATCGGAGGAAAACGAGCTGGTAATAATTCTGCAGAAATATTTAATGAAGCAGCTGATATTTGTAAACGATTATTTACAGGCGGTATCATGGATATTAATGTGTATCGGTCTCTCATTAATGAAATCGCCGATGACTACCACAGTGATTAAATATAATTAGATACAGTTACTATAATAAAATGATTGTACATAATACTCAACGTAGACCAACTATGGTCAGGGTAATAAATTCACGATTACCAGTATTACCAGATGGACTAGGTAATGTTGTTCAGGGTCTATTTAGAAGGATAGCCTCAAACGCAATACCGATTGCAAAGCAACTGGGAATGAAGGCCATTGATGTTGTTCGTGAAAAAGGCCTCGGTGTTCTTGGTAATCTTGCTGGTAAAGCGTTTTCAGCGATCAAAGATAGACTAGCACGATTAATACGACGAAAACCTCAGCCACCGATGAAACTGGCCAGCACTGAAGTAATGCCTGCAAATATTAGTAAAATAATAAATCAAGCTGCTAATCAAAAACTAGCAGAGTTGGCTGATGTACCATTATCAGAAAACGAAAAAAAAATATAACCGCTAGTCTGATAGCAGGAAGTGGTCTTCGTGTTAGACGATAGTAAATATAATAAAGATGTTCAAACGTATATCTGATCCTGCATTTGACATGGACGCACCAGTACTCAATGATGAGTCTGTGCGTGATAATCAATATTATTCTTATGACGCACGAATTCCAGATCAGCGTGGACGAATTGAACTTCAAGTTCAAGATACAAGTAGGTATTTCTTACCTGCTGAAGCATTTATTGAAGTAGAAAGTAAAATTTTTAAAGCGGATAATACTGAAGACGATAACGATGTTGGTTTTCGTTTTGTCAATAACGGTATCATGGCTTTGTTTGACAGTGCCACGTATATGATTGATGGAAAAAATATTGAATCAATTCAGAAGGATGTTGATGTTGACACTACAATACTTGGCCTTGCAAGATATTGCGACGATTATTCAAGATCAGCTGGTCCATCAATGATGTTTACCAAGGACACTTCTGATCATCCAATTCACAAAAATGTAACTACAGGTAATGTCAGAAACGCTGCAGGAACCGCAGAAACTCCTGCAGTAATATCAATGAACGCAAATTTTAACTTAGGATTTGCATCGCGTAAGGCAATGTTAAAGGACAGAATGTTTTTATGCGCAATTCCACTTTCACATATTTTTGGATTTTGCAGAAATGTCAGAAAAGTTATTTTTGGAGCTAAGCACACAGTTGTACTTATAAGAAAAGCCACGAACAATGATGAAATATGGCACGTTAGAGGAGCTGATGATCCTGCAACTGCAGCACTTCATGGTAAAGTAATACTGACAAAACTTTCATTGTGGATGCCAGTATTAACTCCATCTATCGCTGAAGAAGATCGTCTACTCTCTTTTATGGGTCAAGGTGGTAAATCAATGTTGTCATGGTTAACAATGACCACATATGCTGTTCAGAGTGCAATTAATGGTTTATTTACATGGCAAATAGCTTCTCAACAGGGAATAGCCGCACCACGACATATATTCATTGCGCTTCAAGATAATACACGGTTAAATAATCAAACGCGTAGTATTATGATATTTGACAGTCTTGGTGTTTCTGAGGTTTCATTAAGGATATATGGACATCAAGAACCATCCGAGGATATTTTATTAAATTTCGATGAAAATCATGTATCACG
Source organism: Megalonaias nervosa (assembly GCA_016617855.1). Taxonomy (NCBI): domain Eukaryota; kingdom Metazoa; phylum Mollusca; class Bivalvia; order Unionida; family Unionidae; genus Megalonaias; species Megalonaias nervosa. The sequence continues at coordinate 3,032 of JAECUM010058079.1, read as the reverse complement.
TGCTTACCATCGATTAATGACGTTCATGGGACGTGATCAAAATGTTGATACTGGTTTACAATTATCACAGTTAGATTTTACAACCTTATATCCAATTTATTACTTTTCACTAGAACATTTATATTTATTCAGACAATCTGTTGTTGATATACATTTTCGAGCTCGTGTTAGTAGAAATATTTTGGATATTCCTAATTACAGAGCAATAGCCGTTATACTCAGCGATAAATCAATGTTACTTGAAGGTGTTGGTGGACGAATAAGAGTTGTTGATGCTCCAGTAGAAAACATGTAATTAGATCGCTCGTAATATTATAATGTCATATAATCACGTTAGTGTTAGTCTGACTCCTGGTCAGATTAAAACGCTACAATCAGCATCAAAAAATAACTGTGGAATAAAAATATCGCTAAAGAAAGAACAAATGAGTGGTGCAAATAAATTATCGTTGACCGAGCGTGAATTCAGAAACTTCAATAAAGCCAAAAAATTAAATAAAGGTATAAAACTTAATCTTTCTGCGGGTGCCATTAAAGACATCGCTAAGACGGGTGGTATATTTCCACTTCTTGCAGCAATACCAGCATTAATAGCCGCTGCAGACCCAGCTGTTGCAAAAGCAGCTGCATTAGGCGCTGTTGGAACTGCTGCTGGAATGGCATTAAAGAAAGCAAACGGACAGGGAATCATGCACGCAGAAAGCTTAAAAAAAAAGATCACGGGAAAACAACACGGAAGACGTCTAAGAGCACCAAACGTGCCACAGCCGGGCCTTCTAAGATTGCCAGGCCCAGCATACGGTCGCGGTCTAAGATTGCCAGGGACCCCATATTCATGGTACGGAAAGGGTCTAAGACTTCCCGGGACAGTTCATTGATTCTTCCTATGTCCAATTTTGATTTCCTCGATGCAGCTAAAAAATTAAAAATAAAAAACTTCAGAGGCGTTTTTATGCGTGATCAATTACCAAAACAACCAAACAATATTGAAACTGGTATTATTAATCTCGATAAAAACTCTGGCCCAGGCACTCACTGGGTTGGATATGCAATTGATCCACGTGGAGTTATTTATTTTGATTCATATGGACTAGCGCCACCAAAAGAATTCTTAGAGTATGTTAGCAGCATGCAAAGTACTCCAATATGGTATTCAACGCTACCAACACAAACATTAACTGATCCGCCAATATGTGGTCGTGAAGTACTCGCTGTGCTTGATGCTGTATCAAAATCAGCAAACCCACCTCATAAAGTCGTGCATGAATATACTACGTTGTCACATTTAAACAGACATTAATAAATATAATGGTAGATATTTATTGAAGATCTTCTCGTGGTAAAGCTCAACAGCAAGTTGATTTATCTAAATATGTAACTCTTGATCAACTCAGAAATGAGATTAATGATTTATTAAATATCACAAATGTGGATCAAAATGAAGTCGTTGTTTTTCAGGATAAACAAGGACGATTAAAGACAAGTAATATACAACTGCCAGATGTACTCATACGAATTCCTACCGCGGTTGTTAATAATATCGTTACTTTTACTGATCAGGGTAAAATACAAGATTCCGGTACGTCAGTCAACGATTATATTAAGAAAGCTGGTGATTCATTCACGGATTACATTATCATGAACCGAAATAAAATTATAGGCCTTGGAAACCCAACCGCAGATGCGGACGCTGCAACAAAGAAATATGTCGACGATCAAGAATCTAAGTACGTATTAGTCAACGGCGGTATAATGCGTGCATTTCTCAATATGAATAACAATGGTATTAATAATCTAAGAACACCAGAATCTGATTTTGATGCTGCAACAAAAAAAATACGTCGATGATAAGGAAATTTCTATGACAACTTCGCTAAAAACCATCAATGACGAAATGACTACACTCAATAATACTTTTTCTAGACATATAGAAACGTTTTTAAATTTTTGTAGAAACATAAACAAAACCATTAAAGAATTTTTTGGGGAACAACCAACCGCTGACATAAAACTCTCCGACGTTAACATGAAACTCAACGATATTGTCAGTGGAATACCTAATATTGTTCAATAAACTAATCTGATTAAAATTCCACACGGACAAATTAAAAATATCGTGTACACAGTAGCATCGGGGTCATCAACATGGACACCGCAAAATAAAACTCTCGAACATAGCGCAGAAGTAACTGGATTATACAGGCTGTCCATGTATGGTTTGGAAATTACTGCGGCCACTTCATCATCACCGAATGTATATCATAATCCTCTACTGGTGATGTTAACCAAGGACACTAAAGAAATATTTACGCTGACATCAACGGAAATGCCTCCGAGACGTTACTGGTGGTGTCTGGAATTCGTAGCTGAAACTCCTTAATTAATTACTTAACGTCATTGTATAATGGATCAAACCTTAGTGACAAAGTCACCGATGACAGAGTCACTTATCGACGTTCAACGTCACAGATATAATCAAGTATGTAAATGTCAGACTGAATTAAAAAATATAATCGACGATTATAAAGTAAAAGTAAAACGATATCGCAGACGTATGGTTGTCATTGATATAATCGTTTACTCAGTTTCCGCTATTGTTGCTGGGGCCGGATTATTATTATCAACAATAACAATGACAGCGCCTGCAGTTGTAACACTTGTCGTTTCAACTTCAACGACTATCGCAGGCGTTCTCAGTATTATAGCTAAGAGGATGGCTACATGTACAAATGATAAATTGCACGAGTATATAATAAAATTACATACAGCAACAACAGCCTATTCTAAATTATCGTCATATATTTCGTTGTACCTCAGTGATGGTAAAATATCTGATGAGTAGTTCGCAACGATAATGAAAACCTATGATGAAGCATTCAGAATTGCTAGCGATTCTGGTGACAAAGTCACTCACAATAACCAAGGCGAATTAAATAATAATAATAATAATAATAATGACTGAGTCTTCTGCAGCGTCAAGAGAATTACTTCAACAGATCGTCACTAATACAACCCCGTCAAAAACTACGATC
>JAECUM010058078.1:0-16091 GCA_016617855.1 Megalonaias nervosa | reverse complement strand
GTTCCGCAGGTTTAAACTTATCGCAGATAACACGTATTGGTACCTGCGTTCAACACGCCAATCGACAGCAATCTTTTGTGAATTACGAAAAGCATTTACAACATGCTTGCATATATATGTTTACGTCCATAGAGAGTGTGGTGAAAGTAATATATATCAACTACAAACAACTAATACTCAGTTCGCACCAAAACTTTTAACAATACACCCCACCCACCCCCGTCCCAATCAGCCCCCAACCCCTCTTTTGCGAAACCTGGGATAAAACAGAATATCGCATCGACATGAACGTCCATCCATTAACACTAATGTTAGGAGTATTTTGTATTTTCTGCTTGCACTGGTCACTAAAAAATAAACAATAATAAAGAAAGGGCATCGGAAACGACTATGTCGCTAATGCAAGCCTAGTCCAGTGTTTAAGAGAGATGCTTTGGGTGCGAGGGGGCATTCAAAATAAAGAGGTCAATAAAAGATGGAATATTAACCTTGGTACTGAGTTTCTCGTTGTAACCTGGGGAAGGCATTGAAATGAAGAAGTCTCCTTAAAGTTGGAATATTAACCTTGGTATCAGAATCTGCAGACATAAGTGCTAATAATTTAAAGATTATATAGTTCCTTACTTGACCTTAGGTCGCAATTAGCATTTTCTCAAAGAACCCTCTACCTAATGGAAAATAACTTTCTAGGATAATCCTGATGTTTACAAAATACAAACCATAACCTGGATTATGAAAAAAATTCACTTAGGAAATTCGAAAACCTAGACCTAAACCCAAATATACATATTTACTTCTATTTATAGTAATACTGATTTTAACTGGTACTGAGTTTCTCCTTGTAACCTGGGGGAGGCATTGAAATGAAGAAGTCTCCTTAAAGTTGGAATATTATATTAATAGAACCTTGGCACTGTGTTTCTGATTGTAACATGATGAAAGCGGGTTTGGATTGCATTTAGCGAAGGCATTGAAAGCTGTTCGTGAACGAGATATTTATTTATAATGTAGTTCAACAATGAATGAGTCTGATACCATATTAGCGCGCATAAAGTCCAACAATCGATTTAACAGAATGATGTGCACCCAGTTCCACAACTGTTACGAGGAAAATGGACCTAGCCAGAACATATAACTTCAGTGAGTAATCAAGCAAGGATCAACCAATGGAATTTGGTAACAAATGTGATTGATATAAACAACTATATATCGATCTATCACCATGGATGATCAATGTATAGGATTTACATACAAATATGGATCAATTATAATTCTATCCCCAAGGGTTTCATCCACAAGTAGGATGCATGTATTATTGATCTTCATTCTTATAGTGTTACTGAAGAATACCGATTTAAAAATGGAACTGTTTCTCGTAGCGTCTAGTCTACGGTCACGATGTACTTCTTGTCGAATGGTCAAGAAACCATCACGCATGACACGCCCCTCCAGTCTCCCGAAGGCTCCATCGAGAGCCTCTTTATTCCTTACAGACCCATTGATCCCGAAGATTTGGTCCCTCACTGCGAGTAAACCAAGAGTGTTCACCGAGCAAACGTCAATATCAACACCAGCATACGGGTTGCATGAAACCCCGTCACATAAATAGCTCTAGAGCTGAAGATTGTTCCCGTAATGGTTGTTGGTGTGTGTCAGAAACACACAATCAATACCTGGTTTGGATGGGCAGAGCCATCTGTACGATATTTTTTCTTTACTTTGCGCGTGCACAATTTGTAAACCGAACTCAGTATTTTTAAATAACCACGTCTACAAATAAACCACCCACAATGAATGTTTTATGCGGCAACAAAAACCGAGTACATTTTGTTCATGAATCAAACATTTTACCACACACAATTCTGTGAGACTCGTGTATTGTTTCTATCAAAGGACTTTTCTAAGAACGTATCTGTCGGGCATGAACAACTTTCCCATATTCCGAACGAGCGAATGGGCCCAGAACTAGTCGCACCCTCTTCTATCCAATTAAAGTGTCTTGTTGTCTGATAGATTCTTCATCGTTCTCTCACTTGTTTGAACATAATAATACTAAATCAGTTTTGGAAAGCCCACTCATGCATGAGTACATTTGGTAGTTGGACAACTTTATTATTGGTCCAAACTCTGTTCAGTCGACTGTGCGCTTTTCTGTCCGTTCGTCCTCTCAATCCAATTATCGGTTTACCCGTTTATGGAACCCGTCCATTAATGTGTTGACCCTCCTTCCGTCTCTTTATTCGTCTATAAGATTTAGTCTGTCTGTCCATCAGTTACTTCTTCCATCCGTTCGCCAACTGCCCATTCGTCCGATCGCTTTTTGCCGATTCCTTTGGTTGCATTCAAGCTTAGCACAAATATAAAATAGCAGCTAGGAATGTAGATGATTTAAGAAATGCATTTTTTTTTTTATTCTGTAAACAACTAATACATAGCTAATATTTTTCTACGAGTGTGGGCTTAATATTAGGATCATTATCAATAGAAGTTAACATTTTTATCTTGGTCTGAGTCAAGGACATCGTGTTTACCATGATCTTTATTCCAATTTTATTAATAAACCTAATTAAAATTAGTATTTGCTAGATAAAAAAAATAACTTTTGGCCCTCATCCGGATTATTCTTTTCTGTCTTAATTTTTTATATACTCTTCATTACTTGAATTATGTATTCCTGGGATAATATCGGGGCAGAAATCATTTATATTGTTGTATTCAGATTTTCATTTGGTTATTTTTTATTCTCTGAAAGTGCAAAGTGATTTTATAATATTCTTAGAAAGAGACATTAACAGAGAATTATATTGAATTCAAGCAAGGAAATCTTTGATTATATTACTGTGATTCGAAAAAAAAGACTGCTGGCACATCAGTACTATTCAGACTATTGGTACATTGGTACATTAGACACTACCGGCCATTACAGGGATATCAACACCTTCAACGTTGAAAATTATTTGGAATGCCATTAAAGATTACTTCAAAACTTTATTATTGTGACTTGTTTTACTACTTATAAGATTATTTAGGATTTAATTCGCAATACCGTAAGTATTTTTCACAGTTTAACTTTGTATTCTAGGGAAATAAATTATTTGTTAAGTTTTACAAAGCTTCGTTGCTGCTCACTCTTTTTTATTACTTATTTTAACACCATAGAGTTGTAATAACTCCCAAAATGGCAAAGGAATTAAATTTTTTAAAGTTATGCTATAGAAACTTTCTAACCTAACCGCAGCTCTGACTACTACTACTACTACTAATACTACTACTGTGTAATTGTTGATACACATTAGTAGTCACCTATATTTTCCAGTAATACAGAAAATTAACAAAAACAATAATCGTGAAGATAAATTGGGGTGTTTGATGTGACCAGACCGCATATGAAGATATTATTTTTTGTCTATAATATTAATTTCGATATATTTAAGTAATCTACAAATAGAGAAACGAATTATACTACATTACTAAAATATATCTTTGGTATAATTTGAATAATTTCACCAAGAAAACAATTACCAGTGATGCAAACGAGAGTCGTCAGCGCCTGATGCAACAAGACTTATAATGAATGAGAAAATGTTCGCCATATTGAACAAACATTTAATATAATGTAACTGATAAGAAATATACCAGTTTTGACAAATATAAACGGAAAATACAACATTAAATTCTTCCTCTTGCAAATTTATGCATACACTGGGGTATACAAACAGAGCATGTTGCTCATAACGTTCATGTACGTCATTTGATTTTTCTGCTGTATATGTATCGTCATCATTTTTGCATTTACAACAAAGTAAAGACCTATACCCAAGTGGAAAACAAAACTTTTCTATTAAGTACTCATGTAGTAGATACATTCGGAAAAACATCATTAGAAAGATCGTTCATATCTGACATAGAGTCGATTTTAGTAAAATGTTAACCTAGTCCATCAAGTCCTGCAACCTCAAGCAAAATAAACAGCGCCATGACTGAAAGACAAACTTAAAGCTTTCTTTTGTGTAGGTTAATACCAAACTAACACCAGATAGGTTGCCGTTTTATCATCGGAGTTCAAACCAATAAGAAACGATACTTAAAATTTCCAAAACAATGTTTCTATCAGACTTAAGGTCATGTAATGGCTTGTGAGTAAAACAATTTCTTCAGTGTTTATTTTTTCTTGTCTTTTTATTGTTCGTTCGTGCCTTCGATGTAGACACAGTGTGAATCGAGAGAGTTTAGACTAGTTAAAACTAGTTTTTGTTCTTTGTGAAGGTTTGCTAACATCTTTCTTTATCAACCTCTGAGATACTGAGATATATGTTTCCTTTGATAATTCAGAGTACTTGAATTGACTGTTTTTGTATTATTGCATATATATGTGTATTACATATTACATATATTCTTTCAAGACTTTAAACACGTTTTACAATTAATCAGTATATGAATACCGACAGCGTCATCTTCTGCGGTGCTGAGGCAAATTTTATCGGTAAAAACCGGCATATACCGATGTCACGGAACCTCTGCAACGGTATGGATTGTATGGTCAAATCTACCTCAGATTTCCAATTTCATGAAGATACTCTACAATGCAGTCATAGTAGGAACACACAAAAGGTGCTGGGGGTGAGGTGCATGAATTTCGGGTTACGAACCCTGCGTTATGATACGAGGAGGGAGAGCAATGTTGAGAAAAGAGAAGTGGAAGGTGTAAGATGATGTTTCTATACAGGAAATTTTGAAAAGCGGAGGGATTTGCGCTGGCAAATAATGAAAGGTGCCCTAGTTGCGTAATGATGTCACATTATGTTTTCACTGTTACATTGGGCAATACATGATGTCACATTATGTTGTCAGTTAGATTGTGCAATACATGACTTCGCATTATATTTCCACCTTTACATTGGGCAATGCATGACGTCACATTATGTTCTCACTGTTAGACTGTGCAATACATGACGTCACACTGTTACATTGGGCAGTACGTGTTGTCACATTATGTTTCCACTGTTACATGGACAATATATTATGTCACACTACGTTTCCACTTTTACATTGGGCAATGCATGACGTCACATTATGTTCTCACTGTTAGACTGTGCCATACATGACGTCGCACTATGTTTCCACTATTACATTGGGCAATACATGTTGTCACATTATAATTCCACTGTTTCAGTGGACAATATATGACGTCACACTATGTTTCCACTGTTGCATTGGACAATACATGACGTCATGTTACGTTTCCACTGTTACTTTGGGCAATAAATGACGACACGATATGTTTGAAATAACGGAGGTTTTTAACTTTTCATTGAAGTTGTATGCTACTAAACGTTTCGTATGTTGATGCAATGACGCACATGGACGAATAGCTGGCAATTACCGATTACCCACCTTCATGGACGAATAGTTGACAATTACCGATTACCCACCTCCATCCCACCCTTTCTTGCACCCTAACATTTTAGGGTATAGAAATTATGTACAATTTTCGCGTAGTATATATTCTTTTTTGAATATGCTAATAACTTGTTGAGTTCTGTTTGTTCTGTCCCATTTTCTGTCTTAAAATTATTCTTTGTATGGTCTATTACCCCATAACACGACATTCGACTGTGAAAAATAAAATCAATAAACTTTGTTTTCTAAACAGAAAGTTGCTGTGGAGTAATTTGGAGACATTGTCAAATCTACCCTTGGTTTCGATATAGACGAAATAACGATTGTAAATAAGTCCATAACAAATGAAACGAGTTAGCTACGAATAAATGTTGAGCTTGAATTCTATAGACTTTATTATATATCTTTATTACTTGGCAAATATTGCTGTCTTTTTACTCTCAGGAGTAAAATACATCTTCTGGAAACTGGTCCAAAAATGGAGATATTATTTAGCTACGTTGATATTTATTTATTCAGAGATAGTTTCCAGAAATAAAACATCTATGTTATCGTATCGTCTAACAACTTATTACTACATTTATTCTTACTTGATATGCGTGATCTTAGTTCATTTGGAGCATTACTAGATTTAATCCATGACAGAGATTTAATCACTTGAATCATCTGCATGCTCACACCTCTTTGCTGAGAAAACGTAATATACGTAATATGAAGGAGCTCAATATGATTTTTTTATAAGGTCCTTTTGGATAAAAGGATATAAAAAGATAGTTAAGGAGAAATTGACAGATCTACGTTTTGATTGTCACTGTCATCATGGGAAAATTTATGGGGAAAAAGAGTTCACTTGAGGGTTAATGTGTGTCCTCAATAATTCTGTGGCAGTGTGATTAACTGATTTGTATGTGCTACATTAATACACTTTGTTTGGAATGCTTCGAAACAATTGAGCATAAGGTAACACAAATTTTGGACCTTCAGTAGCACATTTTTAGACTTTCCCAGACTTCGAGACTGGTGTTAACGTCCCCATTTACTTTCTGGTCGCCCCATTCCGTCTCTTTGAAACTAACGAGACATCCCTTGGATATAATTAGTTGCATTCTGTCTGGTCCTTGTAGCCTTGTTATAAATTTACATTCCTTCGCAATTTGTTGAAATTTAAATAGGCCTGTTGGAGTTTAAATAAATGGAATTTTATCCCGGTTAATTTATTTTCCTCTTCTGTTCTTTTGGGTAATTTTTCCTAAATGTCTTTATCGGTCTTTTTTATGCTTCTTATGATTTTCAGTTCGTTTTCGATGTTCTCCACATACTTTTGGTGTACCTGTATTTTCAAATGTAAATAAATTTTTTATATATTATAATGTCTTTCCACATTTGCATTAAATGCATCATTATCAATATTTGTGGCTATACCCAATCATCACATCGTCTAAAGTATTGGCTGCTTTGTTTTTCTATTGCTAATTCGTTTTCTCATTGTTGCAACTAACACACTCCTTAATGTCTTTTTTCAATAGCTTTTAGTAGTTTCGTATCACAGTAATGTGTCCCTTTGCTTTCCAGTAGTTTAGAAAGTTTTGTCAGAGGGGTGTGTGTGTGTGTGTGTGTGTGTGTGTGTGTGTGTGTGTGTGTGTGTGATTTTGATTTTTAACGTAGCTTTTAAAGAAAATTCAGTCATATCGCTACGATGTCTGCAATGTGGCAGTTTATAGTGATGTCTAGCACTGGGGCTTCATGCCGCAGACATGTACCATGATGTCCCACCCAGACACATTATTCTGATACCAGGCCGACCAGTCCTATCACTAACCTCTTAATGCTGAGCGCCTAGCGAGGCAGCTGTTAATATTATATTTATAAGTCTTTGGTATGACTCGGCCGGGGCTAGAACCCGCCACCTCCCACATCCGAGGCGGACACTCTAACCACAAGGCCACCGGAGCCGTCCGGTCAGATGTAGGTGTGTGATTAGGATTTTTTAACGTAGCTTTAACAGTTTTCCAGTCATATCGCTACAATGTCTGTAGTGTGGCAGTTAAAATTGTCTAGCACTGGGGCATCATACCGCAGACAAGAAGCATCATGTCCGAACCCTGTCACATTATCCTGACACCACGACTACCAGTCCTAACACAATCTCTTAATGCTGAGCGCCAAGTGAGGCAGCTGTTTGTACCATTTTTGTAAGTGTTTGGTATGGCTTGGCCGACGTTCGAACTAGCGACCTCCCGCATCCGAGGCATACGCTCTAACCACTTAGGCCAGATGTAGGAATGTTATTGATCTGATGTGTAGTGTAAATACAACTTTGAGGAGCACGGGTGTTATCCTTTTCAGTGCATGGCTATCATTCTTTGACTTTTACGCGTTATGTTATTTGGTCATTTTGGTTCTGAACACATGTTATTTCGTTGTCGTACCGGTATTATTGTAGTCGTCTCACTCATAAATATTCATGCATGTCCTAGTGAGGTAATGTTGTATTATTCATTTGACTAGTCAATGCCAGAAATGGTTATGTTCACCTGCTATTATGCTGCTGAATTTGCACATATTGTTCTGATAGTCCATTATATTGGCAGTTGAGTACACACTCACTTCATATGTCCACACATCTTGAATGGTATATAACGTGCTTTATGTTGGGGCATATTGATCTTCATGAAACCAATTCACATACGTACTCATTACATTTTTGTTTCTTTGTATTTTTTTTATTATTATTATTACTTTTATTTAGAGTTTATGATGGGCAACTATTAGGTATAGGACTACAACCAGTTCTTAATCGCTCCTCACTACATGTGCGTGTGTGCCAATTTACTTATTGGTCAATTGTCGAGGTATTATTTGTAGTTGCCCTCCCCTTCGAGATAGTATTGGTAGTTGCCCTCCACTTCGAGGTAGTCTTTGTTGTTGCCCTCACCTTCGAAGTAGTCTTTACAGTTGCTCTCTCCTTCGAGATAGTCTTTGTAGTTGCCCTCCCCTTCATAACAATTTTGTAATATTCATTATCTTAGCAGTGACTCGATGCGCTACATCTCTTGCACAGAGGTCATAAAGCGCATGTTTTGCATTGGTTGTTTTCACATATGAATGTAAGATTGATTTTTAACGTAAATGATCTTGGGTAAATATCTACTTTCAGTCAAAACAATACTTTTGTTTGTTTTATATCCAAGCTGACATAAGTCTACAAATTCACTCTATTGTTTTATATTATATGCTATTTTATAATCGGTAATAATACATTTTGCCTTTGGCATCATTTATCATTTTAGTTTCCTTTCATCTCTTTGCATGCATTGTGAACATAGTATAAGAAGAAGCTATGATGGATAATGGTTGGAAATAATTTTAAATAAAGACGAGTAATTTTCAGACATTTTTTTTTTTGTTTTGTTTTTTTTGTGTGTGTGTTGGACATATTTAAAGTGGAATTAAAACGTTGTATATGGAGTCTTCTTCATTATACAGCTTTCATGAAGCAACCATAAACTTGAACTCATCGATTAGGTTATGGCCTTTTAAAAAGCTGTTTGTGTTTTTCATTTGTCTATTTAATGAATCAGCTTAATTGTTCAGTTGTATTGAGGTTCATAAATCATTTGCTACGGATGTTGAATTACATGTTGTCTGTTGAAACATATGACTTCGTGTCAGAAGTGCTGGCTCTATTAACATACCTGTTACATTTGATTATACAGAATAACTGTGTAAAAGACTTGTGCTAAAATCTTTTAAATTGTATTAGATGTACAGGAAACCCTTTAAATGGAACTTTTATTTATGAAAGTGCATATATGGGGACATGGGGACTTGCCATAAGAATTGATATGCTAATCATAATTTGTTATGCATGAGTATATAACAAAAGTTATATATTTGTTACAGTTTATACTATATAATAGGTTTAATCACTATTGGAGAAACAGAGGACCTTCCGATCCCGCAAAAATGTGTGCAAGTTGTTAAGGATTTCCAACCCTGCCATCTTGGCAGTCCTAATAACATTGGTCCCATACTTCATATGTTCTACAAACCGAGGTAATCCTATTGGCTGGTGGATTTGGTATGTCATTAGTTATTCTCGTGATCAAACCATTAAAGTAATAGGATTGTGTGAATAACGCACAACCCCTATGAGTTCAAGGGTAGACCCATTAGAGAAAGTTGTAATCTCCAATGTATGAGTGTTTGGGTTATTGTTGTGCATTTTGTGATCAATGTCCTGTCGTGTCCTTGACATTTTAACTGTATGTACGTTTGCAATATTATATATATCTTAATGGAGGAAATAAATAATAATTTATGAACCAAACACTTTGCTGACGTCCATGCGGTCAGCAGTCGTATATATATATATATATGTGTGCTGCATTGAACCAACTATCACACCAATTTCATTTTGGGGTGACTGCAAGTTCATAAAATCACAAAGAAAGTTTAGAAGAAGGTAAGTGGTTTTCTCTGTACATGCCTTTTCAATCATATTTTCACACACACACACACACACACACACACACACCTATATGGACATACCGAAAGACAATATTTTTACGTACATGCCTTTCAAATCATGTTTTTGCACACACACACACACACACACAACTATATAGACACAACAAAGACTATTTTTTTCCACTTAATTATTAATCATACAGCTCAATGTATTAACATCAAAAACAATGCCCAAAGTTTAAATTCTTGATCTGGCTGTTTATATTATTTTTTAAGTGAAAATTAAGAACAAATTCGTTTGTATCACTTTTGAACCTTTTACCGAGTTTTTTCTCAACGCGTGGGAGATTTGGTGACTTGATGATGTACGTCTGTCTGTACACAGCTTCTCTTCTCATAATTCGCTGAGTAGAAATTCACAAAACTTGCTAGCATTCCAGTCCATATGGCATTCCCGTGTACGAGGGTATTAGTACTTATTCTTATACTTAAGTCACTAGGAAAGAGTTTCATTGGCATGACTTCAATTTTTATCGCAATGCTTTATCTATGCAATTTCCAGGCAGGAAGAAAATGATAAATTTTATGTACAGATTACGGCTTAAGACCACAGGAAAGTAGAAATACAAAATACATAATGATGTCGTTTCAAGAAAGAAAATTATAAGTAATTCAGTTGCTTAATCTGCATTTTGTATTTAATGCTACAGTGGCCAATACATGCAGCCACTAAATTATGAATACCCATAAGTCATCACTCAATGTTGCTCAGGTTTCTCTTTTGAATCTATGACGCATACAAGTGAATAATTCTGAATTATCTATGGTCCACTTTCATCCTTACATTCTTTGACCCCGACATTTTCGAGCATTATGTAATATATAAACTTTCTGAATAGTCGTACACTTTTTATAAACTTTCAGCATAGTCGTATACTTTGTAGAAACTTTAAGAATAGTCGTATACTTTGTAGAAACTTTCAGCATAGTCATATACATTTTATAAACTTTCAGCATAGTCGTATACTTTGTAGAAACTTTAAGCATAGTCGTATACTTTGTAGAAACTTTCAACATAGTCGTATACATTTTATAAACTTTCAGCATAGTCGTATACATTATATAAACTTTCAGCACAGTCGTATACATTGTACAAAGTTTCAGCACAGTCTTATATATTGTTTAAACTTTCAGCATAGTCGTGTACTTTGTACTGTATGCCAATAATGCACAAGTTCTGTTTGTTATGTCCCTTTCTGGGTCTTAAAATAACTGTTGAATGAGATATTATCTCATAACCCGGAATATAACCCTGAAGATACCACAACTGTGTTTTTGCGAAATATGAAGTTCGTGTGCAGTAACATCCAAATAACATTTCTAAACATGTATGTGATAAATAAGAAGAAAAAAATTTACCCTGAACAAATTTTTAGTTTCAGGTCAATGAAATCTAAAGCGAGTAACACGTTCCACATATTTAAAATTTGGTACTTATTTGCTCTCGTAATAATCACGTTACCCTCTCTAACCTGCCGCCACTTCACACAGAAACATTACCCCCATCCCACCACAAAAATAGTAATTTGTACGGATGTTAGAACGTATTCATTTATGGATAGCGTAGCTTCTAGAAAGAGACAGAAGTCCACTGCATCAGCATTAAGAAAACACTCCCACCCCCACCCCCATCTCTTTTTGTCGTTCTTCGTTTAGCGTGAATTTATAACAAGTATAACAATTGGCACAGCTTCTAAAATGATAACATTTAAGAACACAGCAAGAAGTTATTCGATATTATAGACATATTTGGTATGTTAAATAGGGCAAATGCACTTTGCTACTTCATGAATATAATGTTTAGGATATATCGGAAAATGTGAAGCTATATATAAGAGAAAAAAGCAACACATTCTCCCTGTTTTGCCCCCTCGTGCGAATCATTCTGTAAGTCAAAAACGACCGAGAAAAAAAGAGGTTTTTTGTTGTAGATAATCATGGTCATATTAATGCTTTACAGATTACAAGATGTTTCGTTTTCTCAGCATATTACCGTATTATCTCACAAATTTATGCCATTGATGAGAGAACGTACATCGTTTATCTCATACTGATGTCACGCATTATGTTGTTATCCACAGATCACTGTATCTAATCGCGCTGTTGGAAAGTATTAAAGTACATTAAGAACTTGAATAAAATATTATCAATATCTTTTATATAATATAATACGAAATTATTTAATATTTTATTATTAAAATAAAACACCATTATCTTCAGTTTTACAATATCAAATAATATGGATCACATTGTATAACGTCTGAAATATTACATAAGGATTCTTTAACTTATGGTCGATCATGATATCAAATTATCAAGTATTGGAAATGAATGTTTTGACACCGTAACGTTACCCATGAATTTACGTATTAAAAACAGGACAACGGACAGGATTTGTAGGCCCTATGAAAAATTTTCCAGTAGGCCCTTATGAATTACAAATTGCGACGGCGGTGGGTGCCTTGACCGTTGTGGGCCCCCGGAATTTTGTCCTAGTTCTCCTTTACCCTCTCTGCGGCCCTGACTGAAACTAAAACTACTTTTGCCAAAACCGTCAAAATTTTTGCCCACGAAATAAATGGGATCACAATAGAATAAAATGATTATTTCATTTCAACGGTGACAAACAGTATTTTTCAAACATTTGCTGTAATGTTTCAAAACTTCCTGATTTATCTTAAGATTGAATATTTTACAAATGAATATTTTCCACTGCTGAAAATTCCGTTTAAATATTTCCATTGCATGTCATTTTTTGCACTTACATTTATGACTCTGATGCAAAATTTGTCCACATCATTCATGTTTTCCTTTGAGAAACGAAATGTGTGATTTGTGAGAAAAGAAATATTCTAGTTCACTTAACAACCACCCCTCCATACCATCAGTTAATTTGGACATGCTAACTTCTGCCTTCTTTTCGAGCCTCTAGCTGCGGAGTCAAAAATAATTTTTCTCTAGTTTTACTTCAAAAACATTTGGAAATATTATACATTTTATGTCCAAGTGCGTGAACATTCGTCATTCAAAATACAAATATCGTAACGAGAATAAACGTCATATTTTAAGCATACGGAATAGTGAGTGAAGTAAAATAGAACAACCATTGGCGATGGACTGGTCCAAAATTATTTTACAATAAAGCAGTATTTATCCTGCTAAGGGTTATGTAATGATAACTGAACATAACAGTAACCATTTACTGGCCAATCGCGTTTCAGAAAAGTTGCAACAAAAAATCACCTGAAACGAATAATCTGTACTAGTGTTTAAGCCCTAATAACATGGTAATTTTGATGAAATGCTGAATAGTCACTGTGGTTCTTTTACTTTTCATATTTATTTTTGCATTATTATTATTATTATACATATTCTTATTCAAATGGATATCTTGTCTATCTCACCGTATTGAATAAACAACAAAACCACAAAACTTGACTGTGTAACGGTAATATTAATAATAATTATTTATATTCCTACACGATGACTAGTCGGAATGACTCGTGTTTTGATCCCGCTCAATTTAGTCCAAATCATACTGAAGATGAAATAGCACTTTTGACGAGGATTTCTTACATTACTGAATTTCACGTCTGAAAACGAGCAGCCGCTGCTACACTCCATCCAAAATGAGAGTATTTCAAGGTATGTTTAAATAGTTACATAACGTTCACGTTGCGCTATTCGATTAAACCCACACACACAAAAGAAGCTAAAACGACTAGGTAATGTACATTTTCATCAACAGTTGCTGTTCCTTAGTGGCAACATAATGGATTTAAGGTAGGTCTTATTGTGTGGTGTCTCTCTCAGTCAAAGTCGGAATCTTTAGAGCGATCTTGATTTGAATGGTTGGATTCAGTTCAGTTTGGTTAAGTACCTTATAAACGGAGCAATTGTCATCTCTGTTGTACATATGAGGTTAAGAAAAATAAAACTCTTCCAAAGAATTCAAAAATTATATCTTCAAAATTAAAGACCCAACGAATTAAAAATAGATATGAACCATATCTTGCTAATTTCAAACGCTCAAATCCTTACTGGAATTGAAATACTTTGATCTACATTGCGATCATACACGATTATGCTTGAAGCAAATCTTCCGTGGCACTAGGAAGAGTCTGTGCCCGAGATTTCAAAGTCTTTTCCAAGTGCTCAGACCAACGTTTACACATAAGAAACTGTGCGGAATCGTTATTTTTACATCAGCAATAAGCAAATATATAAATTATATGTCAAATACTTACTAAAAATATCATAGAAACAAGACAGTACCTTTCTTCAAGCATTTGTTTCGGTACTTAAATGCATAGATTTTAGAAGAATTCCTGATGTCTCCAATGTAAAACGTTTCATCATTCTGTCTTTGGTTTGCACAAACTTCAGAATCAAGGAAAATTGATTTTTGTTACGAAGTTATGGTCTTAAATTAAGTAACAAAAAACCAAAGCCAAAATGTTTCGTAAAATTTCACAAGTTATTTAATTGTTTAACTTATACATGAAATTGAAGAGGAACTTACAGTATCGTGAATTAAATCCCAAATAATCCTAAAAGTTCTATCACAAGTGCAAACGTATAGAATGTTTCGAATGAATCCAAAGAATCTTAACTATGCTGATGTACCAATAACCTTGAATGTGCCGACGTACCAATAGCCTTGCTGTATCACAATGATATAACTTAAGATGTCTTTGAATAAATCCATTATAATCCCAAGATAGTGTTTTAAGCATTTTGTAATTCCAACGAATAATTTACATACATAATTCCTCTCAAATTATAACTGAACACAACTAGAAATGATTCTACAAAGACTAATGTTAAGATAGGAATGAATACTCCTGTAGATCTCAACCTTATATACATCCCCCATTTGGCTTTATGGTGCAATAGTGTTTTCTGAAGAAAGAAAAGCAACTCAATCATCTTAATGAAAAATTACTACAAGCAGAACACAAATGCTTGCAGAATCTACTAAGGTCCAAAGGCCGTGCCAACATGTTTGAAAAATTATAAATTACCTTTATCTTAAAGTAAAATCCGCAATCATGGACAAAAGTTAGCTGTCTAAAAATAATGTTACAAACGGCCATTTGTTTCAACTACAAGCGGGGCTCCGAGTGGCCGAGTGGTCTAAAGCGCTATCCGTTACGGATCACTGCCATCTCACCTCTGTCTGCGTGGGTTCGAGTCTCGGATTCGGCCAATGTGGGTATGTGAGAAAGCTTGCCAGTAGCTTCTCGTGGGTAGGTGGTTCTTTCAGGGCTTTTCCGGGTTCTTCCTCCACCATTAATACTGGCCGCCATATATAGCCTATCGTGTGCTGAAAAATGGCGTTAAACCCTACAACAACAACAACAACAACAACATCATCAACTACAAGCTACACTCATGGACTAAAGTTAAGCACACAACGTGGATATACATAACAGTGTCCCAGGAAAAATAGTGTTTTCCCGGTATATAATCTAAAGGGAAATGTTTTATTCATAAAGAAGTGCAATGTTGCATTTATTTTGCAGAAATGAAGGGGCTAGTCGGCATACTTTTGGTCGTCCTTCTGTTGACAACTATCATGAATCTATGTAATGGCCAGTACGGGTTTGGAACTGGGTACGGAATCAACAGATATTACGGCGGAGGAGGAGGTTATGGGTTTGGTGGAGGCCGTTTCTATGGAGGAAGAGGAGGATATGGAAGATGGCATTATTGATAACTGGCAGGAGGATTTCCTGAATAAAGCATCTTGGTTAGCGAATTACATTATTTCACCTAAATTTCACTGACCATGAAATTACAAAGGCGGTTATCTTAGGTGCTTAAGTCTAGTTCGAATATTATGATGTATATATTTAACAATAGACTGAATCTGAATAGAATGTTCCTTTATAACAATATTTTGTTTTGAATTTTAATCACTGGTATATGTTTTTTTTATAAAATATTGTCAATAAACATAACTTTTAAAATTTCAGTTTGTATTTTATGTATGTGGGAATTTATGCTATATTTACTGACTGCAAAAACAACTTAAGCATCGTCATATGTTAAAATACTTAAGTATTACCATAAAGTTTAAATCTTTCGATTGCAATCATTAATTCGTCTTATCGTTTACTTTTGATTTGTTTTCATTTAAGGAAGAACTAATATAAATA
>JAECUM010058077.1:0-29214 GCA_016617855.1 Megalonaias nervosa | reverse complement strand
ACAAAACAAGGAGGAATTATTCTTTTCGCTTCCACTTTTAGCAGGGTTAGCAGGAAGTCTAATTCCGAATCTATTAGGGATAGGACGTGGAATGACTCTACCAGGGACCAGACGCCGTTGAGTAATTTTGATATACTCGAAAAATTGGATGATGTTGTCGGATTTCGTGGAGTATATTCTAAAGACGAATTAGATAATGCCAGCAGGCGGTTCGTGTGCAGTCAATATAGAAGACTTCAATGATGGATCCGGCACTCACTGGGTTGCTATTTACGATCATAATTATTTTGACTCGTTCGGACGTCCTCCGAGTTATCTCATAAAAAATATGTCTTCAAAAAAATAAAAACATAAATTACTAGTCTGATCAACTACAGCCAATTGGGACAACCGCTTTTGGTTATTATTGTATAATGTTCATAAAACAAATATCCCAGCCTAAATTCAATTTATTAATATTTATTTTACAGTTTGACAAGCAACCTTCTCATCACAATGATGAGATTGCAATTAATTTTGTATAAACTCGTTGATATTATGTCAACATACTGTCTCAATGCAAAACTAAAACAGAAAATAAAGATGAAACAACAGACAAAACAAAAATAATAGAATAATGCTGAAAAGTATTTGTGCGATCTGTGGAAAAAGAAAAAGCATGTTTTTAAAGAAATCCCCAACGACAGGAGCTGGATGCCCTGACAAGGTTATTTTAGTAGACGACTGAAAAAATATTTATAAATCTGAAAAAATATGATTATAAATCTGAAAAAAATTATTATAAATCTGAAAAATTTGTCAGTTATAAAATAAATAATGATATGTAATTGTGATTGTGATAGAGATCTCTATCTGCAGCAAAATAAAATTGTTACATACTGTCAGAAATGCAACAACAAAGAAATAATTGGAACAGGTATAGATGTACATAAATTAGTTCGCATATTGCCGAAACCAGGAGGAGGCTGGACATTACCAGGCTATAAATATACTGGACCATAGAATCCGCTAGATAAATAATTAGATGAAAACGATAATCCATTACCAGGACAAGAGCCTTACAATCAAGTTGATGCAATAGCAATGAGTCCTGATATTTGCTATCGTGATAACGAACAAGATAAACACTACTGTGATAAAGTAATGCTAGACGAACTTCGTCATATGAAACCTGTAAATATGCGAGAGCGTGTTGACCGAAAGTTGGTGCAGGGATTTATTGCAGCAAAATATAACTTGGTCTCGGTAAAAAAGAATTGTCACCGATGGAATCGCTGGCATCAGAGCTACACAAACCTGAAAAAAGTTTCCGCGACATAAAGTTGTCGCAAATGCCGTAACGATATCTGGGCGATAGATTTAGTTGATGTGTCAAATCTTGCTCAGTTTATCGTTGGCGCTGATGGCGCCCCAAAGAAATATTTTTTTAATGTTGTAGATGTTTTTAGCAGATATGCGTTTACTGTACCTGTTTCAGATAAGACAGGAACATCGTTAACTGATGCGTTAAAAGAAATAATTACAAGTACTGAAAGAAAAACAAACAGAATCTGGATCGATCACGGAGTAGAGTTTTTTAATAAAAATTTTGTGCAGTTTTTGGAACAAAATAACATCAAATAATATGTTACAGGAAATGAAGGTACGAGAGTTATCGTCGAGCGATTTAATCGCACGCTGAACGAAAAAATCCACAAATATTTGACAGCTAAAAATACAAATATATTGACAATCTACAGCAAATTGTTGAAAATTATAATAACAGGAAGCACAGATCAATAAAAATATCACCAAACGGCGCAATTAAAAATCCGATATTAGCAAACGAAAACATGTACTGCAGACACAAATTTAAAGTTGGTGATAAGTTAGAATTTTTCTGACGAAAAAAAACATTTGAAAAAGGATTTACTCCGAACTAAAGGGAAGAAGTACTTGTTGTTGATAAAGTTTTCCTGACAATACCAGTGATTTATGCACTAAAAGATTTATTTGGTGAGCCTATAACTGGTAGTTTAAATGAACAAGAACTTCAGAAAACAGAACAAGATATATTTGTTATTGAAAAAGTTATTAGGAAGCGCGGCAACAAACGTTTAGTAAAATGGTTGGGATATAGCGATAAATTTAACACCTGGGTGCTAACACGGTCGATAAAATAATGTTATTATTAATTTTTTCGTACTTCATAAGTACAGGTTTATATCTGACCGGCCGACAGAAAGAAATTAAATGTAATTTTCTTGCATTATCAACTGGCATCAAATTGAATACTTCAACAAAAATAAAATCATATTTTATGCTTCTTTGTTGGTCAGTTATTTTTACGTTAAGAAAAGGTTTTATAAGTTGCCATAATATCTGTTGTTCGGCAACAGTAAAATTTAATTTTGTTATTTTTTTTAGCGATAAGATACTTAACATTATATCGTCTAATTGTCGCTCTACTCTAATTTTTTTTTGTCAACAACGACAACTACTTCATCTTCATCGTCATTGTTGTACAAAATATCATCTTCATTATAACTAGCTGACTTCTCTGAGATTACGTTACGGATAAAAATGTCGTCGATGACTTTGTCGTGGGCGATTGTATCATCAGGACATTTATCAGAAAGTCGTTTCATTAAGTCCATATATATATATATATATATATATATATATATATATATATATATATATATATATATATATATATATATATATATATATACTAATAACTTATATATATATATATATATATATATATACTAATTTATAATAATAATATGGTAACAGAAACGAAATCTCCTGATGTAAAATATCATCAAAAAGTTAATATATTAAATTACAGAGAAATTAGCTGAAGCATTTCGAAAATGTCTGTCGGGATATAGTGCTTATTTTGTTGACGTTATTGATGCAAGGTGATCTGATAAAATTCTCCTAACAGCAGCAGAAAAAATAAACTTGATAATAGTGTATTTATAACACTAAAATTTGATAAAGATGATATTTTAATGTTTGCTCATAATTGCCTTACTAAGACAGAATTAAGAAACATCATTAATCAACATATTTGAAACTAAATCTGTCAAATGTTGATGCTGAAGTTGTTGATTTAGTTTTGCCGTCAGCTACTAATTTTACTGCACGACAATCAATTTTATGATATTTTGCAGCAGCTGTTATTGATTTGAATTTCATTTCTTCTCCACTTTCAAGATTTACTGATATAATTGATCTTTTAAGATTTTTAAAATTATTAGCACCACCAACTCCACGTCTGGTGTTTTCTTTTGATGTAACTAGATCTAAATTTTCAATCCTATTATCTGTTTTAATTTTGTTAATGTCATCGATAACTAAATTATTTGAAATAGCGCCATTAAAAGTTTCAGAAATAAACCTATGTGATAGATAACTAACTTTATCAGTTTTTCATCCACGTAAAGGTACATATAAATAAACAGTATTAACAAAACTTCCAATAATATTTTTTGTTTGTTTATTACGAATAATCCCACGATCATTAGCCTCATACAGATCAAATACTGGATGAGGTTGAAATTCGTTTTGTAAAGACAAATGTTCAACATTATCATCAGTGATTGTGCCGTTTACTCTGTAGACTCGTTGTCCTTCTAAAATATCTCCGCAGAACAAAGTATAAATAAAATCTTTTCTAAACATTTCGACTCTTTCGGTATTATCTTCTCTAACACTGATCTTATATCCAGTTGGAGTTGGTATGCCAACAGATTTTTGATATTTTATGTTAATAATCGAACCAAGTGCATTTCCAGCATATAAGTTGTACTTGGGGTGTACGTGATAAGTTTCTTGTTCCTCTGCTGTCAATCTAATGTATCTCAAAATTTCTGTCATAATATTATATAGCATTTTTATATATCTCTAATTGAAAAATACATAAAATGAATCAGTTAAATATAAAATATATTATATAATGTTAAAATTGCGTGAGATCGCCAAAAACAGCTTTATCAAAGCAACAAAAAAAAAAAATTGCTACAGCATTTTCTGGCTACGATAATAGCTACAAATTTGATAATCAAAATGTTTTAGCAAATTTTAACTCCACAAATTTATTTCATCTTTTACAGCCTGTGATATCGCAAGAACTTGAAGCTCATAAAATTATCAAACTAATAGTACAGTATCACGTTATTTTATCAAAGTTACACGCGCTTCAAAACGATTTAATTGATATAATTTTTGAAAATACAAATTTCGACACCGTTATTTCCGAACCGTGTCTAACGGCTAAATCACGAAAAATATTAGCTGGAACAAATATTGGCACAATCGCCGATGAAATATACCAAGAAATAAATAAAAAATTGGAGGAATTTACCGCATTAGGATCGGGTTGGAAATTTGAAATGATAAAAGAAGTTTTATTTCACACAATGAAATATAACATACTTCGCGGTAGTTCTTACGTTGATCTACCTCAAAAAATTAAAAACAAAAAATGCTATATAAACCTCAAAAACAATGATAACGAATGCTATCGTTGGGCAATTTTATCTGCTAGACATCCTCAGAATGATCATGGTGATAGACTTGAAAAATATTTGCCGTGCAAAGATGAGCTAAATTTTATTGGGATAACATTTCCAGTGGCAGAAAATCAAATACCAAAGTTTGAAAAACAAAACGATATTTCAATAAATGTTTTTGGACCAGATGAAAAAGAAAATGTTTACTCGAGATATATCTCAGAAAATGCTATTTAATCAACAATAAATTTACTGTTTTATAAAGTACATTATTGTTGGATAAAACAATTTAACGTCCTATTTGGCCGACAATATAATAAAAATAAAAATAAGAAATACTTCTGTTACATATGTTTACAAGGTTTTTCTAAAGATGATAAACTTCTAGAGCATCTGAAATACCGTGTTAAAGTTCAAAGAATAACCACGCCAACAGAGATAGAAAAAGTGTTAAGATTTAAAAATTATAGTTATAAGCTAAGTATCCCTTTTGTCATTTATGCTGATTTTGAGTGTCTACTTGTTCCTGTGGCCGGCGCAGAAAATAACCCGAGTAAATCGAGTACAAGAAAAATACAACAACATGTTCCTTTTGGATCAGCTTATAAAATAGTTTGTTGCGCTAACGAAAATTTTTCAGGTCCAGTAAAGTTATACAGAGGTAAAAATGGCGAATCTGAAAGTCCGGCCGTGTGGTTACTAAAAAAATTTAATAAATAAGTTAATAAAATTTTCAAAAAATTATTCAAAGTAGCAGTTCCAATGAAAATAACATCCAAACAACAACTTGATTTTGATAATGCAGTTAATTGTCATATCTGCGAGAAGTTGTTACCTGAACAAGGTTCAGGTGATAAAGTGCGCGATCACTGTCATCTGACCGGTCAGTATCTCGGAGCAGCTCATAACAATTGCAATTTAAAATTTCACGCGCCAGATTTTATTCCTGTAGTTTTACATAACTTTCGTGGTTACGATAGTCATATCATTGTAGAGGCATTTGGCAATGAAGAAATTAAATCTAAACTAAAATTAAATAATACAATGAAATGTATTCCAAACAATTTTGAAAAGTACATGTCAGTTACGCTCGGCAAATTGCGTTTCATTAACAGCCTACAATTTATGGCAGCATCACTAAACGAGCTTGTAAAAGGTTGCAGCAATTTCAGTAATCTAAAAAGCCGTTTTTCTGATTATTACGCCGATCTGACAAAAAAGATGTCTTTCCGTATGAGCATCTCGACGACTGGAGCAGATTTGATGAAACTTCTCTGCCCGGCAAAGACAAATTTTACTTGCAGCTCAAAAATGAAAAAATTACAGATGACGAGTAGAAATATGCACAAGATATTTGGAATAAATTTAGTTGTAAAACATTTGGTGATTATCATGACTTATATTGAAAACAGATGTATTATTACTAGGAGATGTTTTCGAGAGTTTTCGCAAAGTTTGTCGTGAGAATTATGGACTAGACCCTTGTTGGTATTATTCTGCAATAGGATTGTCGTGGGATGCTCTGCTAAAAACAGGTAAGATAGAATTGGGTGTCTTGACAGATGTTGAGATGTTTAATTTTATTGAAAAAGGTATCAGAGGCGGAATTAGCGTTATTACAAAAAAAATATGCGGTAGCTAAAAATAAATATTCGAAAAATAATGATAAAAATCTTCCATCAAATTATATTATTTACCTGGATTCTAATAATTTGTATAGTTGTGCAATGTCAGAGCCAATGCCGTGCAGTGGATTTCATTGGATAATTCCATATCAATTTCTTAAAGAAACTGAAAAAAATCTTCCAAAAGATATCGGTTATTTTGTTGAAGTTGATCTCGATTATCCTAGTTCGTTACATGATCTACATAACGATTATCCGTTTTGTGCGGAGTCTAGGTTGATTGATTACAGTTTATTATCACCTGTACAACGAGCAATGACAATAGGAAAAAATTTGATTGTTAATAAGCTAGTTCCAAATTTCTTAAATAAAGAAATTAAGTGATACATTACAAAAATTTAAAAGAAGCAGTAGATGCTGGACTAGTCTTTAGAAAGGTTCATCGAGTTTTAAAATTTAATCGATCACAGTGGATGGCAGATTATATTCATTTAAATAACAAACGTCGTGTTATTGCTAAGACTGACTTGGAGAATTTTTTTTTCAAGTTAATGAGTAATTCGGTATTCGGCAAGACGATGGAATATATCAGAAAGCGAGTCAGTATTGAAATTGCAAACGATATAAATCGCAGAAATAAATTAGTTAACGATGACGGTTTTGTCAGTATGAAAATGTTTAATGGAAATCTCGTTGCAATACAGCGACGAAAGACAAATTTAAAGTTAAATAAACCAATTTATGTTGGTGCAGCTGTACTTGATATATCAAATTGGCTGATGTACGATTTTCACTATAATTTTACCAAAAAGCAGTGGCCAGATTCGGAGTTGCTATTTACTAATACAGATTCGTTAGTTTATAATATAAAATGTGAGGATGTATATCAAGATATTTATAAATGCCGTAACGTATTTGATTTATCAGATTATCCAGAAAGTAGTGGATTTCATGATGATGCAAATAAAAAAGTTATTGGCAAAATGAAAGATGAATTTATGTTTGTGCCAGTTAAGGATTTTTTTGGACTAAGAAGTAAAATGTACGCCGAAATTTTAGATGACAATAAACTGACAAAAAAAGCAAATGGTATTCCTCGAGGGTATGTGAAAAAATGTATGAAGTTTGATGACTTTAACGCAGCGCTAAACAATAATGTCAGCTTTATGAAAACAAATATTATTAGAACAAATCATCACAAACTTGACACAGATACAATTATAAAACGTAGACTAAGTACTTTTGATGATAACAGATATTGCGAGGATGGAATTAATACACTAGCTATTGGACACTATGCCAGTAGTATACTCGACGTTATATTTAATTTATTTTGTCTAACATTAAAAAATAATGTTCGAAAATTTAACATTAGCTGATAGAGTTAGTAGGAAAATTAAAAAATTAGCGATTAACGTCCATCAATTATCATTTGAAATTAATGATGAAATTTCAGGTATTTGTTTTAGTAAATTTGATAAAATTAAACTTTCGCATATCAAATCAGATAACAGCCAATATTTTGATTATCTTGAAAAGTTACCAGATGAACTTATGTTGAAATGTGGTAACCTTCACGATCCGATTAGTCAACAAAAATATACAAAATAAATATGGACTTATATCAGTCGAAGGTTTTTGCAAAAGGTGGTAAGTATATTCTCACCATGATAGCAATGAAAGAGCTATTTCAATGTCACCAAAAGTCAGCGGAAAAATTAAATTTTATTTGTATAAACATGATGATAAATCATTTCTAATAGCTACCGTTGAAACATTACTAATAGGCGAAGAAGATCTTTAAAAAAAATTATCGTAATATATTTCTCCCAGTCTGTCAGGCAATACTCCACACTAAGTTCAAGAAAATGTCTCACTTACCTGCACTCCAGCGAATATATCCCCAATAATGACTACGAAGCAAAATCTGGCTGTCTTTTATAGCGTTATAACACCACACGAAATTTCCTGGAATTTCCATTACGTTATTTTCTAGAATGTTCTTTCGAATTTCCATTACGTAATTCTTTAGAATTTCCATTACATGATTCTTTGGAATTTCCATTACGTAATTTTCTAAAATTGTTGGGGATTTACATGGCGCTTAATATATATCGTTCAGTAATTGAGTGAATAAGTACAAGATGTCGCAGTTATAATCCATCAATAATGTGTTTGGAACATCTGTCGCCGCAGTAACAAAATATAAGCCTCATATAGACTGCAAAAATCAATCCATTGTAATTGTTACCTCCTGTACATATAGTTCTGGAATATTCAAAGGCAGAAACGTGAAAGGTAAGTGGAAAAATTAAATTTCATTTGTATGCTGGTGAAGAAATTATCTAATGTCTGTTATAGTAGTAAAAGAAAATAGGATTCCACCAACAAATATATATTTGTCACCTTATTCTAAGCTATGGGCTGGTAAAGAAAATGTCAGCGTATAAGCGTTTTGGAGTGGAAGGGGGACTCTGGTTTTAAAACCTCATTTTTTCTACTACTCAAGAAGTGAGTGGAAAACTTGTTTCGAGGCAAAGATTTCAAAGATGGAAAAGATATTCACGTCTATGATCACGATGAACATTTCGATGTCATTGCCAGTATCACCGCATTCCTGGGATACAGTTATTACTGTGAGAAATGTGACTATAGGTTGAAAATCGAGAGCAACACAAGTATTGTGGATCGAAATGTCCAGGATGTATGGCCTCTAAACCCTGTCTTGACGGAGGACAAAAACGGATCCATTGCCCGGCTTGTCTAGAAACATTAGTCAGCCCAACCTGTTACCAACAACATCTGAAGACGAAAGGTTCACAGCAGAAAAGAACTTCCCAGCGCCTGAAATGGTGTTCTACTTGTGGACAAGTCATACGTACCAATAGTGACAAGGCGCACGTTTGTTCCGGAAAGAAACGAAGTCCTATTTATCGCCATATCGTGGACATGGAACACAAATGCTACATTCAAAAATACCAACACAAACAGGATGAGGAAGAAGATGACCACAAGATCAAAAGCAATTTCATCTCTTTCGATTTCTAATGCATCCAAGAGACCGGCATTCACAATCCTAATATCTCCGTGACTCATCGAGCATGAGAGAAGTGCATCATAGAACCTATCTTTTGTCA
The DNA here is from genome assembly GCA_016617855.1 of Megalonaias nervosa. NCBI lineage: Eukaryota > Metazoa > Mollusca > Bivalvia > Unionida > Unionidae > Megalonaias > Megalonaias nervosa. Next base: position 19,950 of record JAECUM010058077.1, on the reverse strand, counting down.
TTGCCCTCACCGTAGCAAGATTCCTGGAGGAAGTGAAAAAACCTTTCGAGGATCAAGCACGTTGACAGATTTCGCCCAATGGATCTTAGACCCTATCGACAAGACGTGGAGTCAAGAGGATATCGAACGTTACGGAGATTGTCATAGCTATTCCACGGTGTTGGCTCACAATTACTCGGGATACGATGGACAATATCTTCTCAAATACTATACGGAACAAGGTACTGAACGTTCTAAAGTCACTTTGCAGGAAGCCAAAGTCGCCTACATGCAAGTGAGACAAGTACGATTTATAGATTCGATGAGTTACTTGGCCATGCCATTGAGCCGAATGCTTAAAACGTTTGGAATGATAGAAATGGCCAAAGGATATTTCCGCACATTTTCAATACCGAATCCAATCAACATGCCGTTCTACCACATTTGCACTACTACGACCCCGACAACTTGCGCACCGAACAAAGAGAAGCTTTCTACGCTTAGTACCAAACTCACGTCTCGGACCCCTTCGACTTTCAGGAAGAAATGTTAAAGTATTTATGATTCGGACGTGGACATTTTACGGCGTTGCTTTGGAAAATTTCGAGAAGTGTTCATAGAACACGGATGGACGATCGTTTCAAGAAAAGATTGCACCACTGCCAAAGAGTGTTCCTTAGTGTATCACAAACGATTAATGCCCGAGAAGGCTTGGCTGTCATTTGTCCTCAGGCGACCAATTTTGTCAAGTGTCGACACTCGAATAAGGTTCTACGTTGGCTACATTATTTGTGGGACAAGGCAGACAAATGGATCCAACATACCTGGAACGGAGGAGCCTAAAAAAACTATTTCAAATTATTCGGTGGATGGCTGGGATTTAGAAAACCCGAAGATCAAGTACAAATTTAACTGTTGTTTATTTCACAAATGTCCGACCTGTTACCCTCAGCGTGACACTAAAAATCAGTTTTTACAATGTACCATGGAAGAATTGTACGAGGCCACCTGACAGCGACGCTTAAAGTTAGAACAGCAAGGATATCAAGTAGTGGAAATGTGGGAACACGAGTATGACCACCGTTTGAAAATCGATCCCGAATTTAAACGTATCGTGTACCATCTGAATCCCCGGGACAGTTTGTATGCAGGACGGACGAATGCCACCCGTTTGTCGTACCACGCCGACGAGGAGAAATGATAAGAAATCAATTACCTGGAAGTGTGTCCACTGTATCCTTACGCGTGCAAATATTCTACTTCACCGCAGGGCACCCACAATTATTAACGGATCACATCGACAATACAAAAGATTGACTAAATGTAAAGTCTTGCCTCCCACGGAATTTTACCATCCCGTTTTACCTCACCATTGCGAAGGAAAACTGATGTTTCCATTGTGTCGTACTTGTTCCGAAACGTGCAACTAAGACCAACATTGTCATAACACTCAGGCAGAATGTGCCTTGACAGGAACGTGGTGCAGGGTAAAATTCTTTAAAGCTCTGGACCTGGGATAAAAATTGTTAGAAACGTACGCAATTTTGCCACTTTCCCAAGACAGAACCACAAGGGCGACAAGACTTAAAAAGGCATTTTTGCAGACTACGAGGATGGCTTTTTGAAACTGAAACAATAAGCCAGCGGCTATCATTCCTCGTATCGCATTCCCGAAGACCAAAAGAAATTCAAAGAGAAATACTTGGAGCAGGAAGGCGTCTCTTTAGACCACGTGGAGAAAAACCAAGGAAAGAGATCGTTTGCTAAAGTGATGTTGAATTCCTTGTTGGGAAAAATGGCAAAACGACCGTGTTTACCCAAGGCGGGAGTATTTGACAGAACCTTCCCGCTACTTCCAGATGATTTACGACAAAACCAAAGACATTAAACACGTGGACGTTATTCGTGAATACTTGATCTTGGTCAACTACGAAGAAAAACTGGAGTTTGTAGAGTCCGACGAATTTGGAAATATCATCATTGGGGCTTACATGACAGCCCATGCTAGCTTAAAATTGTACGAAACCTTGCACCAGTTAGGAGATCGTGACACGGACAGTTGCATCTACGTCGATCGCCTTGGTCACCGTCACCCTGACATCGAAGGAGACCGTTTAGGAGCCTTGACGGACGAGCACCCAGGAGACAAGATTCTAAGTTTGGCTAGCGGCGGTCCTAAAAATTACGGCTACGAAAACCGGGACCCACAAGGAGAAGTGCACAGTGAGTGTAAAGTGAAAGGATTGACTCTAAATCGTCGCACCAGTTAGGTTGTGAACTTTGGTGTACTGAAAGAAGAATTGCAAACTGGAGAGTATCAACATTTCAAAGTGATCACATACGAACATCACAAGGTTTTATGTTTAACCACACATCAAATCGTCAGTCGAACCTTAGAAAATCAGTATTAAATCATGTACCACAAGCGAGTATGACTTCCCAATCACTGCACGTTTCCGTATTGACATGCCGATATTGGTCAGCATATTAAAAGGGAAAACTTCCAAGACCAATACTTCATTGTGCCTACCAACGTCAAGCGAGAAAGATGAATTCTTTCAGACAGACACAATTCAAGTTCAGTAATTCACAAGTCGAGAGCGATGCTCTGCCTTGCGATGGCAGGGATGCCGTATGCTGTGGCCTGTGCGATTCAGTGTCACATCATGGGAACTTTGCTATGACTATATCTACCATGGAAAGTGATGCTGTGCGTGTCAAACCTGACGGATGCAAAAGCGATGCCACTTGTCATCGTACACCTTTTCACTTTATTTGTGGATGCCATCAACCACGTGAAACCATGCAGCTATCACCCTACGGATGTCATCCAAAACTGAGCAAACTCCTGCGGATTTCACCGTACCCTCATCGAAATGAGCCTGTGAAAGATGAATATTCATTTCCTGTGCGATTGCCTGAATACTGCGACTTTGAAAGTCGATTCCAAACCTTCCAAGGAAAATGGCCAAAATATCTGGGATGACCATACCACCGAAGAATTAGCCAGAGCCGGATTTATCTACTTGGGCGAAGGGCATAAAGTCAAGTGCTTCAATTGCGGTGTGTCACTTCACGAGAGGAAGCAGAAAGATTCCGCTTACCTGGAACATGCTCGATGGTCCCCTCTCTGTCACTATCTACCTTTAGTGGGAACTAGTCATTGAAGTGGCATACCATGTCGCTTAAGAAACCAGCTTGGCTGGGAGTCAAACGTTGGAAAACACCTAGACAAGTATTTAAACCCCATTTAAAAAATAATATTCAAAAACTACCAAACGAATTGCAAGAGAGGATCTACAAGGAAATGTGGCAGGGACTTGTCAGAGCAAAATCTCAATTGGTGACTGAAGAACGTATATGTCTAGACATTCACAAGAGGAAATTGACAAAAGTCAACAAACAAGTCAGATTTCTCTGGATCAAGTGTGCGTTCATCCGAATATTCCGATTGAGGCCGTTTACATCAAAAGATTTTCTTACCATTCTTGACCGTTACCCTGAATGGCTGTGGTCAGAAATTACTCACTACGTCCGTCACTTTCGCTGTAGGAGAAATTTTTGACTGACATGGTAATGGATACTTTACAAGAGAACATTCGTGGTTTGCCTGTGGAGTTGAGAGACCGCACTTGGTAAAAAATACAAGTAAACGGCAAAGAACAATTACATCCATTACGTCATCATTGTTGGAACCACTGGTACCTAAATGATATGAGAGGATTGATTCATGTGAAAGCGTTCCAATGGTCAGAGATTGATCAACTGGACGAGGACCAGAAGACTTTCGTTGCTACTCATCCTTCTACTTACAAGGTGGCCATACTACGACGAATTCCAGAGGAAGAGTTAGAGGACTTAAGAAAATCTTTTACGCTACTAAATTTTGTCAGTAGAGGAAAATTCTGTGCGGTGTGTAGTGTGTGAAATAGTGACTAAAAACTTTGGATTGGCTACTGGATTACGATTAGCTCTGCGCAAAAAGTACACTTATCACCTCCAACGAAAAAAGAGGATATAAAAACAGGCTACCATGCCACGACCTTTATCATTCGTGAAACAACAGATTCCGTGGAAGGAAATCAATGACAGTATTGAAAAGGTGGAGGATTACCATCGCACTGTGTCCATTGAATTGGGGTAGACGTGTGGTGTGTGTCTTAGCGACTTTCTTTCTACGATTTCTTTTACCAGCCAATTCCTAGTGGACTCTTTCCGAACAGTATATACCACCCAAAACATGAAAGTGGTCCATTCAAATGAACACGAGAGACTCATTTTGTTAAAATCTTTGCGCGTTCATCTCGATATTTCTCGACCTCTGCCGGAAAAAAAGATTCGTCAAGTTTTAGGCGCTAAAGATGTGTACGACGATGTGTGTGTAACTTGTGACTTACACCCTCACGGGAAAGATGTACCTGACTGTGTTTGTGGAAGGAATTCCTGGCGAACACGACGTGATCGTGTCTGACTCCAGTCAAACACATCTGGTCATCCTCGACGACAAGTTAGAAGCCAAAGAAGAAATTAAACTTTGGTTTACGCGCCAAGGGCATCATGGTAATGCCAGTGTTGTTTACATTACCCAAAATTTGTTTCAACAAAGTAAAGCCCATCGCACCATCAGTCTCAGTTCTCATTACGTGGTCTTGTTTAAAAGCCCTAGAGATAAATCGCAAGTGCAAGTGTTAGCCAAACAGTTAGGAACTCCTTGGCTGACTCATGCGTACGACGATGCAACTCAAACTCCACACGCCTATTTACTCGTGGATTAACCCCTCCCCCCGATTATTTGCGATTTTGTACCCATCTGTTTCACCACTGGTGCCAAGACGGAGGGCCTGTCGTGTACACGTCCCCGTCGTCGACATAACAACAACAACTACAACCAAAAAGTCTATAAAAACCTCGGTCCCTTTCGGTCTGTCTCACACAGCATCAACATGACGTCTCTTCAGTCTCATCTTCCCGTCAAATTGACTCGTGCCTTGTACAGCATCAGTCACGAAAAAAAAATCCACAAACACGTGCTCGTGTCTTAGAAGCTAGTCTCAAAGAAGTCTTACGATGGTTTACGGTGACAGTACGTCAATTACTGCAAGGCATCATTCACATTCCACATCAACCCAAACGCTTTTTTGAGAGAAACTAAGTTGCCTTACGCAACAGGCCGATCCTCGCATCGACACTCAAAACCAAAAAGCAAATCATTCTGAAACCTGGAGGTAGCTGTTCTCTAGGTGTCATCATTCGCTCCCTCTAAAAATGGGATCCCAATGCTACCAAACTCCTCCTCCAAAAAAAAAGCCACTTCCCGACGTACCCAGAAGAAAAAGAAAAAGAGCAATGGTGTCAAGACCAGGTCACAGCCTCAGAAAAAGAAAAAAAGCCAACACAAAACAGCTTCTACCCACAAGAGAGGCACTTCAGCCAGGACACAACCTTACCACGACCTGCTGAAACGGTGACAGCGTCTCCAGTAGCCTCAGCTTCTTCCACTTCTCCGTTGCTGGTGATGCCAGCCAAATCCGATTTGGTACGTGTTCTTCCTATTTTGATGAAAGATTGGAAACCCGCGACTCCAAGAACTTCTACTCCAGCGGTGACACCCTCTTCATCTTTAGCGGCAGTGGCCGCTGCTCACAAAGTACCTGCCCCCAAAATCAAAGTCCAAGAGAGATCGGGCATGTTACAGTATTTACAGAATTTGTCCAAGCAAGAAATGTTTTGATCTAGTCCGTTGCGAGCCCCTCAACGTCGAGTGATGCCTGTCATCATGTTGATACGACGTAAAGACAATCAGTGGCGACGCATTCCAGTATAAAAAGACCTGCGGTAAACGATGGGATCAGTGTTGTTGTACTCCTGAACGCCCTGAGATGTCCCCTCAAAGAAGTGCACACCGTCACCATCGTCGTTCGTCTGTCCATAAAGGAAAAGGAAAAAGTAACGGACAGTCACGTCATCCGAAAAACGCTTAGCCAAGTATCGACGTCACCCCCAGAATAGACGCAGTCGACCAAAGAAAAAGAGGAGCCACTCAAACGGAGGATTTTCTTTGTCAGACCGTCTCAGTCAAATAAGATAAAAGGACACATGTCAAGCCATGGACTTCATTGTATTTTTTGCTCCTGAACCAATGTCACCCCCAGAAAAGACACACTCGTCCAAAGAAAAGTAGAAGCAACCGAAAGGGAGGATTTGTCTTTTTAATGGATAAGTTAGTAAATGATTTCGCCAAAAAGATAGATTACAAGCTCCAAAAAGAAAAAAGAGAAGATAAAAGGACGCATGTCGAGCAATGAACGTCTCGGTATTTTGTGCACCAAAGATGTCCCCTCATCGTCGTTCTCCTGTACAAAAAGGAAAAGGAAAAAGAAAAGGACAATCATGTCATACGAAAAAGCGCTTAGCCAAACATCGACGTAACCCCAAGAAAAGACACACTCGTCCAAAGAAACGGAGAAGCAAAAGAAGAGGAGGATTCTATGGCGATTTTTGAAAAGAAATCGTCACCTTCTCAACAAAGCGATAGTCCAAAAAAAAAGGATAAAGACCGTGTGCCAAATCATCGACGTTAGTGTATTTTTGGCGTGTGCCCCGGAACCAACCAACCAACAAACAAAGACTTCACCCCCCAAAAAAGACATCCTTCTTCTACCCCCGAAGGAGAAGGATGTCTTCTCCTCAATTAGTCAAACATTGGGACATGTTGTCCGTCCTGTCCAAAGCTTCTCCACCCATGCGAAAACACCTCATTCAAACCGCCTCCAAAGACGTCATCGATACCGTGAGCGAATGTTGTCTGAATGTCTTGAAAGGAACGATACCCTTGTCTAAACATCAGAGAGAATGCTTAGCCAAACATCGACACGTTCTTCGGCAAGTGGTCCAAAAGAACATACCCATTCGTCAAAAGAAAAAGATGTTGGGGCAGCGCGAAGGAATTTTCCACTTGTTAGGACGTCTTACCAAACCAATAGTAGGACCCAGGTAGGGACTCCTGGGAAGTGTTTTAACCGCCATAGCTCCAAGATAAAAGTGTCAAGAAGATAAAAGGGACCTCTGGAATCAAAAGATCTGAGACGTGACCATTGATATCTGATGGAAGGAGGAAAACTGGCTTTAGTGCCTTACAAACGATGGATGGAATACCATCGTTCGCAAGTACAACGGACCTCGCATTTACCTACCAATCCTCAGTTACAACACAAACTGCAATCGTTGATGGATCACAGCGATTTGTCAGAAACGGAAAAATCGCAAATATTCGGTCAACTGTTGCAACGACTGCAACTCTTTCACCAGAAAGTTTTAGAAGAAAACAGATCTACCAAGACCCTGATGAAAAGTAGTCCATCATCGCCACCAATACCACCCGCAGCGGTCAAGACAGACGCAGCCACACGGATGCCTGAGGAAGAAGAGGCACGAGAAGCCTTTCAAACACCGTCTGCAGCTCCCATCCCTAATAAGATTGCAGTGGGTTTTTTTTACCTCTTCCCCTACACTCCAACGAGAAGAACTTAAAGCATGGGTTAAAAAGATGATGTCCACTCCTCCTTCAGAAGTCAAAAAGAAAGAAGGGAAGCCAGAAGTGAAAAAAGAAAAGACGACCAAAGCCATCCCATTACCGCCACCACCACCACTATCCTTGACTTCTGCTCCCGTGGGACATCGGACAGGTAAAGCCGTTTCCAAGCCACCGCTTCGTACCATCCAAAGTAGCATCAGTGAAGAGTGGATAATTTATTAAAAAACTTGAGAAGTGTTAGCCTTCAGTGATTACAATCCATCCCATCCTGCAGGTTAAGGAGGAGTTCAGAAATTGTATCGTGTTGCCAAAACTCGATTGAAAAGTGTCCATTTACCTCAAGTGCAACCATGGTTACAAGAAGAAGCCACGTACACCTTACACAAACCCATTTGACGAAAGTTTTCTAGAAGTCGCACCCGAGTGGAAGGCATCGATCATCAATGGCAAGCCGATTTAGCCGATGTCTCTCATTTGGCCACCTACAATCGTGACTACAAATATTTGTTTTGTTTCATCGACGTCTTTTCGAAATTTGTCTCGGTCGTGCCATTGACTTCCAAATCAAGCATTGAGTTAATGCGAGCCCTAAAACTAGTGTTGAAACAAAGTGGTCGTCACCCTCTTCGATGTCAAACCGAGAAAGGCACCGAATTTCTGAACGAAACATTCCAAAAGAATTGAAAAACGAGACATTCATTTTCTCACCACCGAGAATCCCGAAACCAAAGTCAGCATCGTGGAACGATTTCAACACACCTTGAAAGAACTCATGTGAAAATATTTTACGCATCAACACACTCTCAAGTACATCGACGTCATACCGCAGTTGGTCCAAGAGTACAACCAATCTTATCATCGGAGCATCGGATGTGCCCCCCAAGAAGTGACTCCCGACAACGAAGTGACCGTCTTGGAGCGCCTGTTTGGTACGTCACCGACGGTAACTGTCCCCAAAGAAAGGTGGAGTGTTGGCAGTAGAAGATTGGGTGCGCATTGGCAAAACTAAACGCACTTTCGACAAAGGTTACTTACCCAACTGGACCACCCAGTTGTATCGTGTGACTGGACGGGTGCGTGGCCGTCATCCTGCCGTCTATAAATTGGAAGACATGAACGGGGATGTGTTAAAAGGAACGTTTAACTTGCCCGAGTTACAACGTGTGACCAAAAAAGAAGACGACGTGTACGACATCGAAAGCATTCTAGGACGAAGACTCCGTAAAGTGGGAAAACGACGTGTCAAAGAAGTCAAAGTACGTTGGAAAGGATATCCTCCAAGTTTTGACTCTTGGATCGACGCTTCGCAAATCATCGACTATAAAAGAAGTGACCATCATGCTCTTCAACACAGCCTCAGCTACTGCAGTGACCACTCCTTCGCCCAGTTCTTCTCTGCAAGATCTACAAAAGCAACCCTTGTGGGTGTGGTGTGGAGAACGTGTGCCTAACACGGAAATCGGCTTTTTCTGCCAAATCTTTGTGGAGTATTGTGTAATCGGTGCGGCCATTGTTAATTTGAGTTTGCAACAAGGAGACAAACAATTGTGGACCATTTTACTCAACAGCTGCATCGATAACCTTCTTCCCAATCCGTCCCTGAAATGCTCCTCTAACGGGAACAACGCGAGCTTTACGTCAAACTTCAGTCACGCTTCCAACACTCACCATTATAATCACAACAATCCTCTTTTAGACACTCCACTGACTTCCAATGACCCCTCGGACAGCAGAACTCTGGAATTATGAATAACCAATTTTACTTGACATTACCCAGTGATAGTTCCATGGAGGTGTTTCCCAAGACCTTATGCTGTTTCACGGCTAAATTACCTCAGGCCATCCAATTGGATCACGAAGCCCATTGGGAAGTGGCTTTCGTGAAAATCATTCAGCCTACACAAATCAAAAACATCATTGAAAATCAAAATACTTTTGAGATCGAATTTCTGAATGAGCAAATGTAACAAGAGATGAATAAAATCGGGTTTTCAGGTGACACAAAGCCGGAAACAATCCATTATTCAGCATCTATGCTGTGAAAATTTCGGCAGGCTATTATTTTAGTGGTCAACATTTGGTGCACACCATTGCTTCCAGGTTCGAGGACGCGTTTGGCAAAACCCTGAACAGAGCCAAAAAAGTGTCACCCTCGCGTACCACAAAGTGGCTCGTCGTCTGCTGATGAAATTTTCGGATACCCAAACGTTGTCCATCATTTTTTGTCGTAACTTGTTTGAAATTTCCGATGGAGACACAAGAATGGCTCCGAATCGCACCCTAAAGATCAACAGCAATACTAAATTGTGTAAGTATTTTCGTTTCCCTGTAGAACTGAACGAAGGACTGAATTTGATTTTTATGTACTCCATTGTGGTTGCGTACAACTTGGTGGAACAAACCTCCGTCCGGTTACTGCGAATCATTCCTTTCAAAGTGGATTCTGCCACGAACACTGACGAGGAAGGTGGAAACACCTATCACGTTCTCCGCGAATTTGTACATCCTCACTATCTGCCCGTCTGTGAGTCGTATTTCGACACTGTCAACATTACTATAAAAAGAGATCTGGGACAAAATATTCCATTCACCAAAGGGAAAGTCACGGTGAAACTCTAGTTTCGAAAACGATTGTCTAACGCCTAGTAAGTCATGTATCCTGTGTACCGAGGAGTCGCTCGACAGCGAGGACATGGTTTAGGAGATATGTTGAAATCGGCCTTTCGTTCGATGGCTTCTGTTTTGAAACCGATGGTGACACGGGGATTGCAGGCCTTAAAAGATGCCACTTTGACGCAAGGCAAAGAATTTCTTCAAAACGTCATCATTGACAAACAAAATCCCAAAGAAGCTTTCTCGAGGGCAGGCAAAAATATCTTGCTACAAACGGGTAATTGTAGCAGATGATGCCAACTCTCTCACGGCGGCATTTATCGCTCTCCGAGAGAAAATCAAGCAAGGACGTAGTTTAGAACTGATGGATCGTTTGCATTTGGACATGTGGTTGCAAGAGAAGTATTTTCTGAACGGAGTGGATGTCCGCCTGAGACTGAATCGCAGCAGTGCCGCTTTCCATTTGATGGCTGATTCTGCCAATTATAAAACCATCATCCAAGGAGCCAGACTCTACGTGCGACACGTAGAAGTGTTATCTAAATTGGGAAACGACATCAATCACACGTTGAGCAAAATAACTACCAGGTATCCGATACGACGTGTGTAAATGAAAACTTTCACCATTCCCGTTGGACATCAATCCATGATCGAAGATCATCTGTTCCAAGGACAGTTACCCAAGCGTTTGATCATTGGCATCGTCAAAAATTCAGCCTTCAACGGAGCCCACAATCAAAATCCTTTCGAATTTAAGCATTACAAGGTGAACAACATTGAAGTTAGTCGCGATGGCAAGACCTTGCGTACCAGGCCCTTCGAACCTATGTTTGGTGACGAGAAGAATTACTTGAGATCGTACTTGTCTCTGTACGAAGCTACCGGACAGTTAGGGACCAACACCAGCCGCGGTATTAAGTACGAAGATTATGCAGGAGGTTACGCTTTGTGTGCTTTTGATTTCAGTCCAGACCAAAGCAGCGACGAGGGACATTTCCACCCTATAAAATCAGGCCAGATTCGTGTGGAAATTCAGTTTGCAGAAGCTCTACGCGATAACAATACGGTTAACGTCATCCTGTGTTCCGAATTGGATAATACCATAGAAATCAACAGTTTGAGGGAAGTCATTCTAGACTATTAGAAACTATGGAAGACTCTTATCCTTCTTTAAATGGTGGAGAATCTATGGAAATGGGATGAGAGGACAGCGTGGAAGGAGAACCCAAAGACAAAGACGAAGAGGACGTGGTCATCATGTCCAGATGGCCAGAACAAGAACAACATTCAGCGTCCTGTTTTCCTAAACACCTGGTAGTGAAAATTACGGAATTGAGCAAGAAAGATTGCTGTGGATGTCAAAACGATCATCTCAGTCAAATTCAACACGATAAATATCTGATGATGAGTGAAAAAAAAAATTGGACGAGTATCTTAACGACGCTTGGGTTCTCATCTCGGAAGAAGCAGTGTTACATCAGTGCTATCAAGACTTGCGTGATCATTTTTGCCCTCTTGAGATCTATCGCATCGAAGCTCTCTTGTCCCAGAGTGTGGAGACGAAGCAAAAAAATCAGAATTGAATTGATGACTCATCATTACCTGTGAAAAAACAACAAAACAAAAAATCGATACCTGGGAACTTTATTACCTTCTGAACAACAGTTCGTGCACTTCTTCTTGGAATCCTGTCGTGTGTGCTAAAGATGAACTACTTCATCGCAAACATCAAGACCATCAAGCTTATGTCATCAACACGGACGACAGTCATCTCCCAGGAACCCACTGGGCAGCCGTCTACTTCTCTAAAGAGAATTGTGTGGAGTATTTTGATTCGTTTGGATTACTACCTTTGGAAGACGACATCATCGACTTTATGAGAAGAAATGCCCAGACGACACGATTCAATAATGTGAAATTACAAGGCACAGATTCCATGGTGTGTGGAAAATATTGTGTGTATTTTCTTCATCAACGCAGTCTTGGATATTCTTTAGAACATTTAGTGACTTACTTTGATCGTAACTCTTCTAGAAACGTTGAGAAAATAGACAGATGGTTTTGTGACCTTTATGGCTGTCTTTTGTCTTTAGCTAGGAAACGTAGTGCACATCAATGGCCTCATGACTTCCATCAGTGGAAATCTAACTTAACTTCACAACGTTGTCAACCTTGTCAAAAAAAGTTTGTTTGATATTGTTAATTGTTAGTTGTTTGTTGTTTGTTTGAATGAAAATATTGTGATTTGAAAAAACGTGTCTGTCGTTTGTTTTCAAAAACTTTTATCATTATAAACGCTCTTTGACTTCTCTCTATCCCTCACCATGAAATTAGCTATCATAGCGTTCCGACCCAACAAAAACCCAGTAGGGATGTTTTCTATAGCGTTCGCGTTTGAGCCATATAAAGCGGAGCAGTCTCCAGTCCTTGCCGAGGCCTACCACGTACTTAAAGAACTATCCACCAGGAAACAAATAGTAGAACAACAAAAATTACAAATAAGGTTCCACAACATAGTGGCACATTAAGCTATTTAACTACAATAAATTCAAATCAAAATCACCCTAGTATGCACGAAAGCTCTGATATGTCGCTGGGGACCTGATTATTCAGCCCAGTCAATCGTGCAGAACAAATAAAAAAAAAAAAACGAATAGGAAAAATCCTAGGACCAAGCATGCAAATAGTGAGACAACACATATGAATTAGCAACATCATAACCTGAAAAATAGCAACATCCAAATATATTAGAATCCAAGCAAAAACACCTACAGAGTGATAGCACCACCAATAAAACAATTATAAATACCATCACGCACCCTCTCTCTCTCTTAAAAAAAAATAAAATAAAAAAATAAAAAATTTCTCTTACCCTCCCTATACCTCTTAACCCCTATCCGTACTATCTTCTTAACCACACTCTGAAATCTCACTTCCGAAGATGACAGCCATTCCATTATGAATGTCCCCAGACTTAGACATTATAAGGTGGTCCGAACAACCAGGACCATCAGGGCCCGCCACACAAATGGCAACGTAAACCAACTATATGATTTACAGTATGACCCCAAATCGAATCATATAAGGTGGTCAAATCCCAGTGACCACCAGGCCCCGCCACACAAGGTGGCAAATAATACGTATACTCACGGTCCCAGAACACGTTGTAACAAATCCAGGACCGATAGGCCCTCCTAAAAAAACAAGTATGTTACCTAGGACCCCAAACCAATAGCTTATATAAGGTGGTCTAAGCCCAGGACCATCAGGGCCAGTCACACAAGGTGACATATAAAATAATTAACATACCAATGGCTGTCATCAGAAGTACCTCTTTCTTCAAACAGCACAGAGTATTTCCAAATTCAATCAACCTTTTCGGCAATAAATTCAAAATTCGTGCAAGTTACAATATTAGACCCAATACCCTGAAGTCAACAAGTACTTTTCATATGACCTCGCGCCTGCCTACCAGCCTGCATCCGCCTCTTCCTCGACCGAACATTCAATTCAACAGCGTGCAAATCACGTATTAATACACCTTGCTAAAGAAGAGTGTGTGCCTCAAATCCCACTCACAAACACAGATTGACAAAAAGACTGAAACATAAGTGCGTGATGGTTCTACTCCCACTTGTGACAAGCCTAACATTCCGGCAGCATGGAACATACCGTTTCGCTGCCTGACGGCTTATTTAGTAGCACTCATTGAATGCATTAAAGCCTGGTGGAAGCGGCTCCAATTCCCTCTCCCAGGAATATTTAACAGCCTGCCTTGCAGGCATTAAACAGTGGCACATGCACAATTTGTGCGCCCGCCACTATAATCCAAATTCCAGTCCAGTCCATTCTGGCCATCCATTGTTGACTCGTCAACCTGCGAAGATGCCTTCAAGACTAGCCAAGCTGAACGAAGTTTATGTGAATCTACGTCGTGTCAGGAAAAAACCTGATACCGAAGCCTGAAGAGACAGAGAATGTCAGGATGTTGAAAGTTACCGAGGACCTAATAGAAGAACTCTTCAGAGAAGAAATCAAGAAAGAACAAGAAGAGTGGATTGAGAAATACAGACTTCAGAAGCAGCAGAGAGAACAGCAACAACAGCAGCAGGATCCATACAGAGGTTTTGTCGAATGCCGAGTAGACACGAAAGAGTTCTTCTTCTCTTTCCGCAGAAGCAGACCGTATCCTGTAAGAAAGCCTGCCGCCAGACGGGGACGTAATCTCAGACGATAAAAGATTGCCATCACTCCCCGTCAACAAAAACAGCCCTTTTCGGGGCTACCCCAACACTCTAGAAAAGACATACTAATCCAGTTGCCAAAAATTTGTGTGTTTATGTTTTAAAAATAAAAGTGTCTCTATAAGCACTTCGTTTCTCTGTTTTATGTCCAAAAAAATAGAGGTGTGTCTATCGACACTTCGTTTCTTTGTCTTGTCCGATAGTGTATGTCTGTGTTTGTAAGTAAAAAGTCAGCGTGAGTGTTTCTTTTAAGTCCGCCCTTTCCATGTGATGGTAATATGGGTATTGTATGTTTTGGTGTCAGGGGATGTTTTCCTTCACGTCCGCGCTCCAGGGATATAAAACGGTACGATCATCAGTCTGGCTACCCATCGTTGGCCTATCAACAACAACAGAATGAGTAACAGAATTGCTAAATTGCTTGAACTCCAAATGCACCTGGAGTATTCCATACGCCTCCTGGACGAACTGGCCTTGGAAGCAATCCAAGAAAGTACCAGAGTTGAAGAAGAAGAGGAGGAGAGGAAAAAGAAGGAAGAGAAGAAGGAAAGGATCTTGCCTCACCTCATGTTAAGGGGTCTGTGTGAGGTCAAGCCTGAGGTGAGGACACCAACGCCTCCACAGGCAATAGCACCACCACCACAGGCACGTCAGTTACAGCCACATCACAATAACAACCAGTACAGCGTGCACAGGAGGCAAAGAGGCCAGATCATCATTCTCGGGCCTGGCACAGAAGACAGAGGGAACAACAAGTGTTCACTATCCCACAAAGTGATGACCGGGATAGCGAAGCCACTCAAGCCCCGTCTGCGTTCCCAATCATTTAAATCAATTGGAACAACGACTGGAGCCGACAATGTGTCTGTGGTGCCCGGCCTGGGAGATGTCACCATTAGCCAGGTGCAATTGGAGTTGGAAGAAAAACAGCCCTTCTCAGGGCTAACCAGATCTCTACAAAAGAGACACTATTCAAGTTGTCAATTTGTGTGAATGTGGAGTAGTGTGAGTATAAACATTCACTCCTTTACTGGTATGTGCGTGTGTGTGTGTGTGTGTGTGTGTGTGTGTGTGTGTGTGTGTGTGTGTGTGTGTATGAGTTCGCGTACGTTTGTGTGGATAGTCGAGTGTATTTGTATACGTTTGTATGGATAGTAGATACGGTGGGTTTTTTCTTCTCTTCCCTTCTGTGTGGATAGTGGATATTGGGGTTTTTGATAGTAGATATGGTGTAGTTTTTATTTTCTTCTCTTCTCTTCTGTGTGGATAGTAGATATTGGGGTTTTTGATAGTAGATATGGTGTGGGTTTTGTTTTCTCTTCCCTTCTGTGTGGATAGTAGATACTGGCGTTTTTGATAGTGGATATGGTGTTGGGTTTTTTTTCTTCTCTTCCCTTCTGTGTGGATAGTAGATATTGGGGTTTTTGATAGTAGATATGGTATGGTTTTTTCCTTCACTTCCCTTCTGTGTGGATAGTATATAATATGAGAATGAGTGTAAGGGATGTTTCCCTTCAATTCCGTGCTTCACGTATATAACGCGGAGTGGTCGTAAGTCTGTCTACCCAGCGTTGACTGGTCAACACCTTGAAAGATGAATTTGTTCAACGATTTGAAAGACTGTTGGTACTGAATGGTGGATGCAGCCTACATGGTGGAAAGGATTGAACAGGAATGGAGGTATCCAGTTACGATAGACTTTGTGACAAGTCAAGTCACCAGCCTCAAAATAGCGAGGGATCTAGTGAAAGGTATAATAGAGGAGGAAGTGGAGAAATTAAGAGGCTTCATCCACCCTAAGTATGTGAAAGGGGGAACATTGAAGCAGGCCCTTGATCATGTCATCAAAGTGAGGTGCTTTCTCCAAGACCTAGCGAATTTCACAGAGTGGTCTTTTGTCAAGTGGGGATTATAGCAATTAAAGATAGCTGAAGAAATGATGAGAAAGATGATGGAGGAAGAGGTAAAGAAGATCAAAGATACCTGGGCAAAAGACAGAAAGGATAAAGAAAACCGAAAGAAAAATGAGGAGTTTGAGAGACTGAATCAAAACTGAATGAAGGTGCAGGAAAAATTTAGATCCATCGGACATCCAGACTGGATACCAGACGATGAAAAGAAGAAGAAAAGAATCATAAAGTGAGGAGCTGGTGGAAGAACTGGAGAAAACAGAAGAAAAAGAAGAACCCAAAGGCCCTTTTCAGGGCCACTTCATTGCCTCGAAAAGATTTATTCTTTCTTGCCTAAAATTTCTTTTAGTCGATTTTATATTTTAGGTGTGATAGATTGATGTTCATCAATCTATGGTTGTGTTATATATGTCTATTTCTCACCCATGCGAGAGAGGAATCTAGCTGTTTTGCTAACCTTACTTTTCTTGTCTCAGTCCAGTCATCTCATACCAGTCATCTCAGTCAAGGTGTCCACTCTCTAGGGACTACTTTTAAAAAAATAAACCTTTGTTGTCTTCTGCTATGCCTGACGTAGTTGTTCTAAAATCAACAACAACAAACAAATATATAACAAAACAACATAGTAACTTAAGGACTTTCCATTTTTGAGAAAACACCATACAAAACATTTCGAGAGAGACAGACACATACACGCACACGATGTTGAGCTTTTTGGTATTACGATAGTTCGTTCCACACAGCATTGTCAGTTTTATCCTATCTGCAAGCCTGACTCAGTACATTTTCAGGTCAGCGTCATTAAATGTAGCTAAAGCTACCTAACTAGTTTTAAATACTTCGTGTGAAACAAATTATATACTGTTAGCTACATTTAATGACGCTGACCTGAAAACTGACTGTGCTACAGATAGGATAAAATTCTCAATGCTGTGTGAAATGAACTATGACAGAAAACACTGATCTGTGCACATAGCCTATAGACCTATACACTTCATAGTCTTCCAACGCTATTAACAACTACAGAAAACTTAGTAACAACCAGAAATGTGTTATGTCAAACATGCTTTATTCTATTTTTGTTGAGCATCTCCATTGCGCCCTAGTTGAATCAAAAATATACCTAAAATATTTAATGACAAATAATGCACTTACCAGGCAGAAGGAATCATTTATCCGTCAACACATTAATCCATAAGCAAATTTCACTGTAATATTTGCCATATTTCCAAGACAGAAAAATAAATTTTCAAAAAGTCTGTGAACTTGAAAGTTTAGCACATGGTTATCGGCTGGGGTCCGTATTTGGAGGGCCTTTTATACACGGAGGTACTTTTACAATCAATATTAATTACAACACAAGTATGTCACAAACAGTTTCACCTCCTCTAAACAAAAGGAGAGTTATATATGATAGTGACACGGATCTCTAATTACCCGTGAATAACCCAAACACGGACACTCATGCTACATGTATTTACACTACAACAGAGCTGTGGGCTGAGTACAGTTTTATGTACAATATAATTTTCTAAATTGGAACTAATGAAAATGAAACATTTTCTTGTAATAAATATTAACTATTTATTGTTAATTTCATATAACATCCATATATTAAATGTGATAATACCTAAAAACTATGCAACGTTTAATGTTGTTATTTTGTTTGACTCACGCATAAAAACTCTGTACTTGGCGCGTGAACTATATTGCACAAGGGAGAAGTTCTTTCTTACTTTAAGGACAATATTGGGTGAGAAAAATAATTTACGTTGGAGTTTGGACCGAGACAAGGAAATCCCAGTCGCAGGGGAGACAAATAATGTAACCTCTTGACTGGGATTTCCTTGTCTCGGCCCAAACCCCAACATAGATTCTATATGTCTCTATTGTAATTGTCCCTACCTAGGTAGCCACGTATTCAGGTCAGCCTGTTGCAACATTGTTACCAATGACGTGACGTCACTCCACCTGTTCCATTCCTATTGTCCCTATACAGACCCAATATTTTTTGTCCTTAATATAGACCCAGAGGGTCTTGTAATGCTAATTCCCATTCTCCCTATAAATCTTGTCTCTATACAGGTCCAGTGGGGTTCTGTAATGTATTTTCCCATTGTCCCTATATCGCCCCCCCCCCTCTACGCTACTATCCTTCCATTGTATGGTGATTGTACGAAGGTCTTCGACTGATGGAGAGAGAGAGATAGAGAGACTCGAAGAAAATGAAAACGGGGAAATATAGCACGACGGTGCAATTACAGTCCATATTAAGCCATCTTCGCTAGCCAAGGTTTCTATATGGTAAAGGTCACCGGCCATACTCCTACATTTTTCTTTTACATCAGATTTGCATTACATGATTAAACGTAGTTATACTCGCACAAAAAGAATTAAAAAAAATATCAGGTGTAAAGAAGAAATAATTTAATTACTCGAAATAGAAGTATACAACGCTGTTACTTCCCCTCAGCTACGATTTCCCACCTATTAGGACGCCAACCGGAACGTACGTTTATCTCCACAAGACGAAGTACATGTTTCTCTTTGAAAAATAGAACACTATAAGCTATGGATAGGGAACATTTCGATGAAACTATTGTTAACTAATTTACTGTTCAGCCTTATATCGATGTGCGAACAAGACGCACTAGATTGTGTCGCTTTCAAAACTGTTCCATTGTTTCAATTAATTTGAAACTTCCCGTTAATACAGATAAAAAGGAATCAATGCTGGCTTCCCTATCTCGGCCGACTTCGTTAAAAAAAGAAAACGATACACTTAAAAGAATCCAAAGGAACTAACGTTGGCTTCTTTATGTCGGCCGACTTCATAAAAAAAATCGGCACACTTAAAATAATCCAAAGTCAGTTTCCGGGGTAGGCTTGCTTTGTTACAAAATGACCTTTGTATTTGATATCCTGTTTAAGCAAGTTTATTTCTAGCTGCCAGTTGTGTTTATTCATCATCGGGGCTTCTATTTGTTTGCCATATGCAGTCATAATTGATGTTTGCAGGGTAAATAGTGTACACAGGAATAACTTGCTTAATACTACTTTTGTAACCCATGCTAGCGAAAACATTATCATTTCCACTCACATTGAATGTAATTTAAAATAATGATCGTCGTATAGTTAACCTGGACACATTACAATCTTGGTCATTTTGCACCTTATAACCTTTCATGCGTGAATGTCAGGTGCCTTCAAGCAGTCGGGTGATATTCTCGTCTCTTTTGCGATTTTGTAATCTGACATAGGTGATACACACTACAGTAAGGATGCATACGCCAGCCGGCATCCGCTACATATTCGGAGTTCGTGGATATATTTCTTTCTTTATTAAATTTCGCATGATGAAAAAAAGAAGAAATAAATGATAACAATGCAAGGTTAATTTCTTTAATTTTATTTTAAAATAAGTGCTTGTTTATCTATTTTATTGTACCGTGCGGGGTGGTGGTGGCATAAATTCGACACAAAATTATTTCCTTTCTTATTTGTATGGAATAACAGAGCAAACGTGATTGACGATATTGACTAGTAATGACAAGCGTTTTGTTTACGAGCTCAAATACTAAGACATTAACTTTAAAAAAAAAAACCCAAACAATTTTGAGCTTCATATTGCAGTAACGAAACACTGACAAAATGCTCAACATTACTCTCT
>JAECUM010058076.1:0-14974 GCA_016617855.1 Megalonaias nervosa | reverse complement strand
GAGAGAGAGAGAGAGAGAGAGAGAGAGAGAGAGAGAGAGAGAGAGAGAGAGATATAACCTCGAAAGCTAGACATAGATACACACAAATGCATTCACATATACATCTATGCATAATTTACATACATTGGCGTTAGTAATATCGGATAAAACTGTGTCAGTGATCATATCACTAGTATCAGATTGGGTAACAACCTTTGTTCAAATTTTACATAGTGGCATCCGTAATAAACAGTGCAAGAGCACTGAGCGGAGAGACGTTACTGTTCAGTTAATCAAAATCTTTAATGTAGCAATTTGTGTTCACTTAAACAAGAGAAAAACACCAATCCGATGCAGAGCGTAGGATCTGGGTAACTCTCTCTCTCTCTCTCTCTCTCTCTCTCTCTCTCTCTCTCTCTCTCTCATGCATTTATGTCGGTTTTTCTAACGGTTTTCCGCAATCTCAACATGTCTGTCAAACTACCCATCTAATTGTCGCCATGCTAGTCTGCCCCCTTATTCTCTCGCCGCCCCCATCATCAGTCATGCTGTCATTTTCGTATGGGACATCTTTATTGTTTATTGTTTTTCGTCGTCAGACATATGACTCGTACTATAATCGCAGGAATCATTAAATGAAAATCTACGTTGCATTTAATTTATTTGTTACAGGTATTTTAGTATGAAGAAAACATGTTTTTTTTTATTGTCTCCACAACAGATCGGAAATTGTTTTGTATGTTTTTTTATAAACTGGTCGAAAGCAATATGTATCACTTGCATTGTCGGCCGGCATTAGAGATTGACCTTGACAGTGCGAAGTCAATTTTTAAAATACAGTGGCTGTTCATACTAAACAGTTGAAGTTCGTGATTAAATTACTTACATGCCGAACATAAGAACCTGTTTACTTACTACTCTGATGCTTAAGCTAAAAATAGAATCGGGTGATTATAATTTTCGCTCTAGAAAAGTATGATTTATTTGTTTTCATGCGGTAGTTCATTGATCACATGATCACATCATCGTGTTCACTTGGTCCGAAATCGTTAAAAACACCCTTAAGTCCTCGATAGAAAAATAGTCACATTAAATTCAAGGCAAACAAGACTCTGAAATGGTCTGGTTAACTGTTTGATATTGTGAGAAAACAAATGTCACCAGAACACCATTATCAGCTGAAGTTTAACACGACTCACCGTCGTGACTCAACGAACCATTCGGAGATCAGATGCTTTTGCCACTCTTACATTTTATCACTACATCTATCTATCTCTATAAATACGTTGACACAGTCACCCTTGACATTTAAGCAACTGGTGGTGCGTGGTGAAGAATAAAGTAAGGAAGGTAGCGGTAGGACACATAGAAGAGTAATTATTGGAATGGCAGAAGTAAGTAAAAGAGTGTCAGAGTACGTTTTCGTCTCTTCATACTCAGCCCAATCCGGCTACCGGAGCGTCAGTGAGATAGATAAACCTGAACCGGAATAGCCCTGAGAATCACAAGGTCTTACTTGTAGCTAACGAGTTCATTAGAATGTGATTTTGGAAACCTCTTCCTATGGCGTACAAAGTCAGTAGTTTCTCTGCAATTATTGGTATTAATTTGTTCCATGTTCCCCCTGTAAGTGGAAGGAAGTTAAACTTGAAACATTTTGTTGAAACTGACTTTTTCCTGTGGTTTGCCCTAGTTTGGCTATACGCTAGGGTCAAGTATTTGTCCGCGATTATGTCCACTATGTTGTTCACTAACTTGTACAATATTGTCTGCTGTGCCTTGGTTCGTCTGGATTCGAATGATTCCCACTGGAGATGATTCAACATTGTGCTGACGCTGATAGTATTACGGTATCTATTTGTGGCGAATCGAGCAGCTCTTCTCTGAACAATCTCTATCATATTTGTTAGGTCTTTATTATCTGGGTTCCACACGGTCGAGCAGGACTGAAGGGTCAGGTCGTTCAAGCGAGAAATTTGCTGCACTTTTTACTTCTTCGTTGTTGATTTGGAGGTTAGGGCGCAGGAAACTTAGGTTACTGTTCCCTTTTTTCACTATCTTGTCTATATGCCTTTTCCAAGAGAGATCTCGGGAGAATTCCACCCCAAGATATCTTGTTGCCCGCTCAGTAGCTAGCTTGTGACCCTTAAGATTGTATTTGGACAAGATCGGTGATTTCTTCATATAAACTCTTAAGATGCTGCATTTTTTGGTAGAACGAAATACCCCAAATTCTTTCCCAAAGGGCCAATCGGTTCGGGTCTTGTAGGATCTCACAATCTGCAAACTTCAAAATTTCCGGTGCTTTTCAAAACCGATCATTTCTATCTTTGCATTATGGGATTGCGGACTGCATGCAAGATCGACTTGCCTCCGAAACTGAAGAGCTTGATAACATGCAGTTCTACGCACCTCCGAAACTAAAGATTTGAGAAAGGAAGTTCTCCAAAAAGCATGAGCAAATAATACTGAAATAAATTTTGGAGATGCGCATTTGGTTATAGCGCCCCGTTTAAGGAATTCTTAGATTTGTGTGATTTTACTTGTTTGATTATTGGAATTCGGTGCAATGGAAATATTCCGTAGCCCGAAATAATTAGCCAATTATTAGGAGCAAACGTCGCGGAGAGAAAGTGTTAGTGAGTTTCCATGATGCCATGGTCAGTGAGTAGCGAATTAGACCCAAACCGCGTGACTGTCCCTGTCATAATGTAGTCGTTAATAAAATCTAGTAGTGTACCTTGGTGTTGTGACTGCAGTGGCAGTATTTACGGTAGGAAACCGGTAAATTACACAATGGAATAAAATGAGAAGGGACTCTGCAGATACCGTTTATGTCGCCATGGTGGCAAATGTGATGTAGTTGTATTGGCGTAATGTGTCTTGGAACCATGGATTGACTGGCCTAAGGTGGCGTAATTAAAACAGTTCCCTGTGGTAGGGGATATTTGTAGAGTTTCTACGGCGTGAACTGCTGACGGTACGGAAAGTTGATGAAGGGAAACTATGCAAACGTGCGGTTGATAGATATTTGGCAAGTTGGGAAATCTGTGGTTTTACATTGATTAGAGTAAAATTTATGTATAGAATGGACACGTCGGGCTTTCTAACTTACAACTGAAGTTGTATAGAAGTCTTTGGAAATTTGGGGTAAACTTATGACTTCTAGCGGGAATCGCGCCAGGGTTTGACACCGCTCGGTCAAGCAAAGACCCCTGGCTTGTAACAGTACGTTTTGCAAACACATGTTAAAAAACTTTACGAAGAAGTTTACTTCGCTTAAATTATAATCAAGGCATATATCAGATGGATCTTAGCAGGTCATGAAAATAAACAAAGTAGTGGGACCAAGTGTTTGGAACTATTTTGTTAATTTTAGCATACAGACGTGACCTCAGAGCCGTTCGGGGTAAGGATAAGATCCAAAATTGGATAGTAAATTGCCAGATAGCTGAGTAGCTTATTTAGCGGCTACGGCGCAGAGCGTTTATCTCGTCAGTATGACAGTGCCAAACACGTTGTAGAAACGCGGAATTTTAAGTTTTAACTAAAATATTTCAGTGGGCATGGGTTTTCCGAATTTCGTTTACATTTTCCATATTTATGAAGGTAATATTTGTAAAGCTTTTCATGGATCTTCCCTATTAGAAAATACACGTATAAGGCCTGACAATGTGTTTATTAGATTCCGCCACTCTTTCATATTATCCAAAATTCTTATTCTTACAACACAGCTAGAGGAGAAACAAAATTATCTTAAGGATTGCGATTTTTGGAGACACCTACATTAAGAGGACAAATTATTAGGTCATTTTCATACAGGACAACTGTACCGAGAGGAGGGCATCTTCATAGAGAACAACTGCTTAGAAAAGAGCGCAACATCATTGAAAGAGCAAATACATAAAGAGGACACCTGCACAGAGTTGCTGATAGGAATGAAATGGTCTTGATACACACCCAGTATCTGGCGGACAATCCACTACTGTGGGTATGTCTATTATTGGGTATTTTAATCTACCTCCTGTCATTGATTGTTGGAAATCCAAGGCGAGGACCAATAATCTTTTCTAAAGATTTTGTGAGGCCTCCTCAACCTCTCGTCACAGACCATGCAGCACGGAAAAATGTTCTTAAGCAACGTAAGTTTTCTTTCATGTCCTTCACATACATTCCTCTCTGTCTGTTTCTTCGATGTCGCCATTATTCTCTCTCTCTCTCTCTCTCTCTCTCTCTCTCTCTCTCTCTCTCTCTCTCTCTCTCTCTCTCTCTCGTTGTTGTGATAAAAATATGTAAAACGGGTACATTATTAGTTAAGTGAAAAAGACGTGTAATTGGTCCGTAAAAGATGTAGTCGATCCAAACGTAGGATCAGTCTTCTTAAGAAAGGCATGTTTATTGCGGATATGTTCATATCGTAACACATAAGAAGTCTCATTGCTTCGCGAATGAATACCTGCGCGGGTCTGGCTTGTGATCCATTGTTTCCCCTCCCCTATTTCCAGGGACTTTAAGACAACAGTCGGTTTCAGCTGAAGGGTTCCTAAACGTGCGAATATTGCCCTCTAATTATCAATGCCTTTAAATAATATCCAGAGAATTCTTTATGTTAATAAATTTGAGGCGGGGCCGGGGGGGGGGGAGGGGGGATTTTGCGAAACTAATTCGTACTACCATAAAGTCTCGTCCATGTTTTACATCATGACGTCTGCTCCTTGAAAATAACTAATTACTCGGTTGAGATGTATCTTCCCAACACCGACTCGCCATGATCAAATAAATAATTAATCAGATCTAATAAGTCTACAAACTGAGACAAAATACAAATAGCACATACTCTAAATTTATTGCAATATGATAGCTTTTACAGTCTGTATATTAAATTATCCCTCACTACGATCATGTAAGAATTATATTTTTTTACATGCCCATTTAATCTGACATAGTTGTACTGGAGCTTTATATAGATGTTTAGTCCTGAATTTAGTATCACATACTTGGATATAAACTTTTTAGGTGTTTTTGCTGACGTTCGCGGTTCTATACTTTCATATCCAGAATAATCGAACTTTTATAAATCACACTTATTTTTTCTTTTCCTTCACACTATAAACTAATTATATTCGGAAAGTAAACGAGGGGGTACGTAATAAATACAAAATCACATTCGTGTTTTGTTGCGAGTCAGGGGAAATAAATCAATTGATATGCCTTGACGGCTTCAACCTTCCTACGCTGTAATGAATTCCTTCTTGCCATCTACTTGTAGCAAAATATTTATGTAGATTTTTATAGGCACATATCATAAAAACTATTTACGTAGCAATATTATGTAATAGGGTTTAATGTGACAAGAGTTCCCGAAAACCTGGACGCTGTTATTATAGGGAGCGGTATCGGAGCTTTGACGACAGCAGTCCTTCTTGGCCGAGAGGGGAAGAAAGTTTTGGTGCTCGAGCAACATGACCAGGCAGGAGGGTGCTGTCACACCTTTGTGGAGAAAGGATTTGAGTTCGATACGGGTAAGTTAAAGAAGAAATATAGAAAATTGCTATAATAAAATTATCTTTCCCTGATGGTGCTCCAACTTCGCTTGTCATGCTTCCTGTACGGATTTACAACTCCAGTTACAAACGACCATTACGGTTGCAAGCGATTTTTCTCATCGTTATAACCAATTTGCCGTTTTATCGATTAGGGCATTGTTTTCGGCTTAATCTATATTATTTTAGGCTGTACACAATATATAATAATAGAGAGAGGAAGAAAAAAGGTAAGATGATGCGTTTGTTACAACTAATTGTGTCAAATATTCTAGTTTACCAACACTGCTCAAGACGGTTTTCCATACTGACAAAATATATTATAAAATAAAAAAACCGCTTTGATGGCTTAAGTGGTTGGAAAGTCCGCCTCGGATGCGGGAGGTCGCAAGTTGGAACCCCGGCCGTGTCCTACGAAGGACATAAAAATAATGGTACTAGAAGCTGCCTCGCTTGACACCCAATATTAAGAGGATAGGGTTAGGACTGGTTGGCTTGGAGTCGCGATAATGTGACTGGGTGGGACATGATGCTACATGTCTGCGGCATGATATCGCTATAAACGGCCATCATGCAGACATCGTAGCGATATGACTGAAAAATTGTTAAAACTACGTTAAAAAATCCAAATCACATACACACTCTCCCCCCCCCTCCAACCCTCTTTGAAAAATTTTTGTTTTACATCACGAGTGATCTTTTTCATGAAAAGTGTAGCTTACATACTGTAAACTTTGCATTGACAAGGAAAGACAATGTTATCGTGAATAAAGTGACATTTTCTTGAAAATTGCGCGTTTGAAAGGCTTGCACTGACATGCACCTTTTCTGTAAGAAGTGACATTCTTTCTGAATGTCACAATATTGTCTCGAAAAAGAGGTTAAATTTTCGTGAAAAATTTATAAAAATTTTTTTCCTTATATACCATCGATGCAACAATATCACAAAACATTATAACATTTCACGAAAAGGTCTTTTTGTGAACAAAAGTTAATGTTTCGTGGACAGAGTGCAGTTTTCTTGAAGAATATAGTTTTCTTTCACAGAAAGTGAAGCTTTTCGGGAAAACTTGCAATCTTTTAATTACAAAAAATTAAATTTTTTACTATGGAAGTTACAATTTTAATGAATATTTGGTGATATTTGTCTCCTGCTGTACTTAAAGGCTCTCACCGACATCACGGAAGTTGCAGGAATGCATAGCCTTTTCCTGGCTACTTGTGCTGTACTGCATTGCTGAGATGTCCACCATTTGAAAGGATCCTCATCCAAAATTATTAGGGATTCATTCCTCAACAAGTCAACCTCACGCTTTACTCTTTGAAGTCTGGATTGATTACTGTTCATTTAGGTCATTAGGAAAATGACATACAAATCTGAGGCTAAATGAAGTTTATAAATTATTTTAAAAAATTATAAAATATGCCCTGGTCTTAACACCCAACCCCCCATTAAACTTTGCCCGAATACCGAATAATAGTACCGTGAATCGCGTTTTACATTCTCTTGCAATCTCGTGGTAAGCGTGTATCTGGAAGAAAAAGAAAATATCGTTCTTGAATTAAATTGGAAACATTGTAAGACTTGAAAGATAAAAGCAAGACCGTGAAAGAATCGCGGTACAGGAAATACTCTTGCGGTATGTTTTGCCAGAATAGCAAACCGCAGCATAAACGTAAATAAATGCATACACCTCAGAATAACTGATGATGATGTTCGTCCATCGGTGTCGATGAGGACCATTTAATGTTATTGATTCACTGGGGGTGGGTCCGGAGATGGCTGATCAGTCCAATTCGGGCCCGGAAGAGTGTGTTGCAGTGGGGACATTGATGTACAGGTTGCTGACTGGGAGTTGCGGAACTGCTGTTCCTGGATTTACGCAGAGCACGTTTTTCAGCTGCGTCCACCAGTCTTTTCTGTTCAAAGGCTGCCGTACCGGCATTGACTTGACTGCGCCAAGCAGATCGATCAGCAGCGACACTCTCCCAACTGTAAAGGTCAATGCCAAAGTTCTTCAGCGAGGCCTTGAGGGTGTCCTTGCACCTCTTCTTTTGACCACCGCGAGATCTCTTGCCTTGCTGTAGCTCTCCGTAGAACACCTTCTTGGGTAGGCGTTCTTCAGGCACGCGGACAACATGGCCAGCCCATGGAGTTGTGCCTTGCATAGCCTGGTGTGGATGCTTGTCATACCGGCCTGAGTGAGCACCTCTGTGTTCGGTACCTTGTCCTGCCAACTGATCTTCAGCAGTTTTATCAGGGAGCTTAGGTGGAAGTGGTTCAGTATTTTAACATGCCGGCTATACACAGTCCAGGTCTCCCAAGCATAGATGAGGGTGGGGAGAACATCAGCTGCATAGACTTTTAGTTTGGTGGCAAGCTTGATGCCTCTCCTATCCCAGACATTTGAGCGGAGTCTGCCAAATGCTACGCTGGCTTTGGCAATCTTGGTGTTGACCTCATTGTCTATGTGGACTGCTTGTGAGAGGGTGCTGCCGAGGTATGTTAACCTGTCCACATTGTTTGAGCTTTTGGCCATTGACAGTGATGGGTGGTTCCAGGTAATTCTTTCCAGGAACTGGTTGATGCAGAACCTCGGTCTTGCTGGTGGAGATGGTGAGTCCGAAGTTGGTGCACGCTTTGGAAAAGAGGTCCATGCTCTGTTGCATACCTGCCTCCGTGCTGGAGTTGAGGGCACAGTCATCTGCAAACAGGAAGTCGCGAATGTTCTCAACTTGGACTTTGGTTTTGACTTGAAGCCTCCTCAGGTTGAACAACTTCCCATCCAGACGGTATCGGAGACCTACTCCCACATCACTGTCCTTGAAAGCATCCATCAGCATGGCGGAGAACATGAGGCTGAAGAGAGTTGGGGCTAAGAGTCATTATTGTTTCACACCATTCGTAACGGCAAAGGGTTCGGAATAGTTACTCTGGTCCTGGACTCTGGCAAGCATACTATCATGAAATTGCTTCACCATTTCAATGAAGACTTCTGAACATCCAAATCTGGCCATGATCTTCCAAAGGCCTTCCCGGCTGACAGTGTCGAATGCCTTAGTCAGGTCCACGAAGGTGGTGTTTAGATGGACATTTTGTTCCTGACACTTTTCTTGCATCTGCCTGGCAGCAAAGATCATGTCGATGGTGCCTCTCTCCTTTCTGAAGCCCCACTGACTTTCTGGCAGTAGGCCATGATCGAGGTGCTTTGTGAGTCTGTTCAGCAGTAGCCTGGCGAGGACCTTGCCTGCGATGCAGAGTAGAGAGATTCCTCTATGGTTGTCGCAGGATTGGCGATTTTCTTTGCGTTTGTAAATGTGGATGATGGATGCATCTTTGAACTCCTGGGGTATGCGTTTCTGCTTCCACATCCCACAAAACATCTCTGTTAGTCTTTTTACTAGCTTAGGCCCACCAGACTTGTAGATCTCAGCTGGGATGGAGTCTGCTTCTGGAGCTTTCCCACTAGACAGGAGCTCAATGGCCTTATGAGTTTTCAGCACTGTTGGAGGGTCAGCCAATCTCTCGTTGATCTCCACCTGGGGTAGACGGTTGATCGCTTCATCGTTGATGGAAGAGGGTCTCTTGAGGACACCGTCAAAGTGTTCCTCCCAGCGATCTAGTATCTTTTCCTTCTCGGTTGTGAGCGTGCTGCCATTGGAGATCAAGAGTGGGGATGTGCCTGATGTTACTTGGTCATAAACATCACGAAGAGCACTATATAAAGTCTTGATGTCGTGTCTTCATGTCGTGTCTGTCGGCAAAGGACTGAATATCATCAACCTTTTGGCTCAGCCATGTGTCCTGCATCTCGCGCAGTTTCTTCTGCACAGCTTGGCGGACTCTGCTGAAGGAATTTTGCTTAGACCGTGGGTGCATCCAAGTTGTTTTGTTACGGTTTATTCAGACGGAAGACGGTGTTTGTGATCAGGAGATCATACGTTGCGCATATTCTCAAGAGCAGATGTCCATTGCTGTTGCAGGCGCCAATGTCATATCTACCAATAACTCCCTCCCACGAGATGTGGTCCGCGCCAACTCTGGCGTTAAAATCACCATGAATGATCAGCTTGTCTGACTTTGGTACTGAAGCAATCAGAGCTTCCAGATAATGGTAGAACTTGTCTTTGGCTTCCTCCGAGTTGATCATGGTTGGTGCATAATCACTAATTAGTGTGGCTTGCTTTTTTCCAGGTAAGGGTAGCTTCAGCATTATTAGCCGGTCATTAATTTCCTTTGGTAAGCTGGAGAGCTTATTCACCAGTCTCGACTGGACAGCAAAACCAACTCCAGACTCACGACGTTCATCGGTGCCACGTGCACTCCAGAAAAGGTGTAGCCAGCTCCAACTTCAGTCAACTGGCCCTCGTCGGCCAAGCGAATTTCACTCAGGGCTGCTATCTCTATCTTGTAGCGTGAAAGTTCTCTTCCAATCAGGGCAGTTCTTCTCTCGGGTCTCCCAGCCTCTGCACGATCCAGTAGAGTGCGTATGTTCCACGCACCAAGAGTGAGGGGAACCTTTCGGATTTTCTTTGTGTTTCGACCGTAAGAATGGGATTCCCTCCAGCCGCGGTAAGCTGGTCGGGGTAGTTGAAGCAGGCTTTTTAGGGCACCTTTTCCAGCCCCTTCCTCAGGCTACTGAAGTAAGCAGCGGTATCCTGAAGAGGTCTGCTTAGTCGCTTAGACGGCTGCCGAAATCCATTTCTGCTTCAGGTCAATGGAAGACGACCCTATGGCCTGAGCCGCCTGCGTGCAGGTCCGCCACTACGGCTGCCATTGCATCCACACCTGCCGCGTCGCAGCTCGCTCATCGCCGCAGGACTTGGGCACGGGTGATGACATAAACGACTTGCGCGTGAGATGGATTAAAGTGATGGAGAGTTGCGCTGCGTCAACCTCACTCTCTCGTCCATGCCCCACTTTGTCCAGTGGCAAGACGTAGTCAAGACGGCTGGAATGGAGATTGGATGGAGTGGATGACCAAGGCGTCCTGCGTGTCTTGCCGTGCTATTGGCGCTTCAAGTTGTTTTGATGGGTCCGCCTTCCTGCCCGTTGACCAGCTGGTGGTTCCTCCGCGCAGTCCGCCGGATCCAGTCTTCACATGCTGTGGTTGACAAGCCCTAACTCACCGAGGGTCTAAGACCCGTCGGCTATCCTCAACCTGGTGTAGCCGGCCAGTCGAAGCAGTTGCCCGTTGTGTGGCCGCTGTGCATGCTACAGCGTCTTGGAGCCACAGGTGAGAGCTAGGCGCCAAGTGGGGGTCAAAGATGGACTAGCTACCCCCAAAGGAGTAAAACTGCTACCCCCACCAGAGGTACTACCCCTCCATGAGCACCCCTTACACCACCCAGAATAACTACAGCATTCAGGGAGGACGAGGAAAGAATAGACTAACTGTTTCCACTGCACCTTTTTTGAAAGCAAAACAAAATTTATGAATGTTTAGTGTTTAACTTACTATGCAGATGAAACAAACAAAACACAACCCCCCCCCCCCCAAATAAAACAGAAAATAGTATTGGAATCGTTGCTCGTCGGTCGCTATGTTCCTTGCTATCTATGACTGGATTCTGGATGTGTGATGACGACAACCGAGACAAAGGTAGAGCTCCAACAATTGGAAGGAAACGCAAAGCAGCCTTTTCCAGTTAATATCTAACCCTTGTAACTTCCTATATGCAACTCGACTGGTTTGTCCTTTTCCTGACTCAACCTAGCGATATTTAGTGGCTTTTGGTAAGAACTGTCAGTCATAATATCTGTGATAATTAGTGGTGACATTCAGTGACAAAACAGTTACATTTTTCAGTACCTCAGTGGTCGGTTATTACAACAAAACAGTAACTCTACCTCCCTCAGTCGAAAGCGGATTTGACAAAGCATTAACCAACGGATTTTTTCATCATTAAATGATTCAATCTTGGACACCATTTGATGTGTTTAACGCATATTTTATGTCCTTGGCAGCCCAATATTTATTCCACTGTTGAGAAGAAATGGCTGTCAATTTCATTATGGGTGTCTTTTGGAGAACTATCCTTAAAAACAATAAATTCTCCGCCCTTTTTTCCAAGGTTAAAACTGGGTTCGTCTCTTTTCGCTGTGGGTTCAAACATGGTTGTGAACTTTAAATGCAATCTTACATAAGTATTCTATCACAAACGTTTTACGTAATTTATCCTTGCAGTTTTACTAATATCATCAAGACATTACAAATACGTAAAAAGTCTTTTTTCTTCTTTTCAAAATTCATTTTTATCATTTATTTGAAACAATAGATCTGATCAAACATATTTATAACTTGTAATACGTCAGTATGTCAATCCAACCCTACCATCCAACTCCCAATTATCAACAGGAATACTGGCAGAGTTGTACCCACTCAGTAGAAGGAGGGATTTAAATATAGATTAGAAATCATTATTTGTTAATTAGTAATATTAGAATAACAATTAGCATGTACTCAGCGGATTTACGGCCTTGGTCAGTGTTATTGTAACGATCATTTTGTATAGGTAATCAAAGTAAGTGTCGGAACTCGACTATTAGGTTGTACCGGTCAGATTTAATAATGTTTTCTGACAGAGTTTTCAACATTAAGTTAATATTTCGTTTTAAAAAATGGCGTTGTAGCGAGAGATGGCTAAACTTTAATTTTCTGCCAAAATATTCTCTAGTTTCAATGTATTTTGGCCGTATCATTTCAAATCAGCACATCAAAAATTGTACTTGGTAATTTAGTCTACCTGCTAGTACTATCTAAATTATATTACGTTAATTATTAATAGGTAAAACTATTTATTAAACTTCCTCCAGAACAAACAATTTATCGTTTGCTAATTTATAAAATGATCTTCAGTTTTGATTTGACCCCTTAAAATGTTGCAAAGATGAGGTTACTCGAGCGTAACATAAGTGACCACTTTGGGCTGAATACATGACCACTATAGCGTGATGGCAGGCGTGTATTTACAAGGGTTGTTTCAAAATATTGTTCAAATGTTTTGAACTTGTCGTTATCTCCCCTAGTCACTCATCTCGCGAGAATGAAAACCTAGTATACTGCATTTGCATTAATCCAATGAATTCTTCGTCGAGTAAACGAGCGAAATGATTTAACAACTATTTCATACGAATTTTTGTGTGCAAATAAACATGCAAACAAATGGAAATGAGTGCCGTGATGTAAACAGTTGACGTGAAATTATATTTACACCTGCAACTAAGCGATTACAAGGACATATCACTTTAAAAAGGTTCAGAATTTTATGCTTTCACTTACAGAGGTTTAATGAACTGAGGTAAATACGTTTTTCATCTTGTGTGAACATATAAAAAAGCAAAGCTTGTTAAATCAACAACCATTCATCTGATGAACAATGCGATGTCTCGTAAAGAAAAGTTGCAACAACTGACGGTTTCGTTCTGTTTACTATTATTTCATGTAAGACATTCTTCCGACGAAAAAAGTTTGACTATATTGACTTCCAAATTCTTATAAGAAGCACTTTAAAAGTCACTTGACCACAAATGACATTAGATTAATAATCTTCAAGGAGAACAATAACATATACAAGTTCCTAAAAATAAAATACAATATAAGCATTATACTGAATTTGTCAAACCATTGCATGGCCGTCTAAGCGTTCTTTATCACGTCCAGAAAAATATAACATTCTTCGCAAGAAATTTTCTTTAGCTCTGTAAAGTGATTTTCAGCAAAGAAAAAAAAAAATAAAAAATTATAACAAATCTTTCAATCGTTTTCTTGTTGACGAATTTTAATGGTTGTTCGAGATAAACATTGACAATTGGGGTGGAGAGAGAGAGAGAGAGGAGATTACCTAAGCATATTTTCCCCACAAAAAATAATCTTCAGCGATTTTTCGAAGACGTCTGTATCACTATGATTAGAACCCCGTGCTTTAAGGCTTTTTATGTGATTTAAAAAAAAATCTTTTTTAGATATCCAGTAATAATTTAATCATCTAGTTTCCGATTTCGTAAGTCAGTCCTATAATTAAAAATAATGTACGATGAAACAACGAACAAACACAGTAGATGCAGACAGGTGAATAAGTACAATAATAGATGTAAGAACGAATTAATGAATCAGAGAATAATTTTGTCTGGTTTTAATTGTACTTTTAACACGTTATTAGCTATATGATGCAGCGGAATGGAATCTACGCGACATTCCCAAGGAATATAGCGAGGCAGCCGACTAGGGCTCGCCTGGACGTGTATCGAACCCGCCTTTGGGATTTTGAATCCGACATTCTGGAAACGAACAAGAAATAAATAAATGTACGAAAAGAGAGACAATTATGAGAATTATGAAATATATGAATTTACAAACGAATGATAATAAACAAGATGACAAATAAATGACCTTTATAGGATTGTAATATTATAAGATCAAATAGAAAACTTACTATACTCGCATTGATATGAGCAGATCAACATAATTGAATCAGAACTTTGACAATTCTCAGATGACATTAAAAATAGCTATTTTGGGTTAAAATGCCTTCGATAAATCAGAACTTTTTTTATCTGTGAGACATTTCCTTTTGAGGATTTATATTATTATTTATATTTTCGCTTGAAATAAAAAATGTTACTGTTTAAAACATAAGGTTAAGACGAAGTAGAATGTCATTGTTCTTCGCCAACAATTCTATGAAGCAGTTGACAAGTTTGTCCCCTCATGTGAAACCTCGCAAGTTCTAGCATTACTTGAAGGACGCTAGGCATGCGCACAGACAATATCAACATCTCTGTGTAAATACGTCAGAGTACACTTGTAATAGTAGCTTGGTACAATATCCTTCTAAACTATTGTTATTTCAAGAAATAATTCTGTGGGCTTGAAAACCGTGCGGAGTTACCCCTGTTTAAGGTCTCTATAAATAACTATTCACACACTGCAGGAATTCACTATGTCGGGGAGATGGGAGACGGTGAGGACCCCAGAATATTAATAGACCAAGTCACGGAGGGACAAGTCGTCTGGATTCCCATGGACGATGCCTATGACACGGTATGCCATAAGAGACCTCTTATTATTCAGCTGAAAAAAATATACGACTTGAGAAGTATCAATCAACTTATTTTACTTGTTTGAAAACAGAATGCTTTTTATTTTTCTCATGCTGCAAATAATTTTATTACAAAATAAAATTTCACTGAATTCAAATACAGGTACTATTACTAGTACTGTCTGCACCCCTGTATAAGTCCGAGCCAAATGCAAACAACATAGACAGATATCACGTTATGCGTATTCAGATCTGAGTCGAAGTTGCAGGTCAGGAATAACCAGCAGTAGAACAAACTACTGCTCTGCCAGCGCCTCATATAACGAAATATCAGAGTCTTTGCTTTTTGTAGCTGCATCGGACTTAATACGGCAGTATATATATATATATATATATATATATATATATAT
>JAECUM010058074.1:0-37130 GCA_016617855.1 Megalonaias nervosa | reverse complement strand
GCCGTTATCTCTTTGTCTAGCGATCCATCGGAAGATATGATGCTTCCAAGGTACTTGAAGTGATCGACAGCTTTCAGCTGGGTGTTTTCGATAGACACAACCGGGCGTGCCTGGGACAGGTTGGTGAAGTACCTCTGTCTTGCTCAGACTGATAGTGAATCCAAAGAGTCTCAAGGCTTACGCGAAGCGAGTAACGATGATCTCTAGATCCGCTTCCGTGTGTGCCATGAGAGCACAGTCATCAGCGAAAAGTGCTTCAAGAATAAGTTTTTCTATTGTTTTGGACCTGGCATTCAGTCAGCGAAGGTCGAAGCGAGACCCACCCAGTCTGTACTTTATGTACACTCCTATCTGGAGATCACGTGTAGCATGGTTCAGGACACATGTGAAGAAGAGGTTGAATAATACTGGGGCGAGAACGCAACCCTGCTTCACGCCGTTAGAAACGTTGAATGGCTCAGAGACATCCCCGTTGTAGAGAATGAATCTCGTCATGCCGTCGTGGAAAAGTCGGATCATCTTACTGAACTTCCTAGGGCAACCAAGTCGTGCTAGGATGACCCATAGTGCATCTCTGTTGATCGTATCGAAGGCCTATGAGGTCTATGAAGACACCGTACAAGTTCATGCTTTGTTCAATGCACTTTTTCTGTATCTGTGTCATTGTGAAGATCATGTCGATCTGCTCTGTTCTGGTCTGAAGCCACATTGGGCCTCCGGCAGTATGGCTTCCGAGATATTACCGACCATACGGTTGAGAAGGATGCGCGCCATAATCTTGCCTGCAATCGACAGGAGTGATATGCCTCGACAGTTACCGCAGTCAGCTTTGTTCCCTTTGTTTTTGTATAGGGTGACAATCATTGCGTCTTTGACCTCCTGTGGCATGGACTACTCCCCCGAAATGCTGATCAGGATACAGTGCAGTGCATCAAGGGCCTTAGGGCCAGCTGCTTTGAAGTGTTGAACAGGAATTCCATTCGCGCCTGGTGAGTTCCCAGAGCAGATCATGTTGATGGCTCGCTCGACTTCTTCCGTGGTAAGGGGCAAGTCCAGGTCCGAGATAGTTGGCTTCGGAACAATTGCGTCTAACCCTGCAGAGTCTACGGTGGAGGGCATGTTCTGTAGGTTGGAGAAGTGTTCCTTCCACCTTTGGGTGATACTCTCTTTGTCCTTGAGCAGAGTAGTCCTGTCAGAAGAGATTATGGGGGTACTGCAGGCTTTCGACGGTCCATAGACATCTTTCAGGGACCTGAAAAACTCTTTTGAGTTGCTAGTGCCTGCGTAATGCTGGACTTCATCTGCTTTGCGGTCCCACCAGCTATTTTGCATAATACGGAGTTCTCTCTAGGCTTTGCTCTGCAGGTGTTTGAAGCGATCACGTTTTGAGACTGAGTCAACGTCGTTCTGCCATTCTATATAGGCCTCACGCTTTTGTTGAAGGAGGATGCTTATCACTTCGTTATTTTCGTCAAACCAGTCTTGATGGAGTTTTCTTTTGGGTCCTAGGACGACCTTCGTAGACTCATTCATCATGTCCTTGAGCTAGTTCCACTTTGAGGTTGGGTCACCAGTCAAAGGTCCGTGCGCAGTCAGTAGGTTTTCAATGTGAGCTTGATATTGCTCTATAGCCTGCAGATGGTTCAGCCTTGCAGTGTTGAGCTTGATTGGGGTAAGCTTAGTCTTTTTGCGCTGTGGCGGGATGATGCTGAGATCAAAGATAGCCGTGACTAATCGATGGTCCGTTCTGCACTCGGCTTCCCTCAAGACTCTTGTTATCCGTACATCGCGGACATCTCTGCTACGGACGATGATATAGTCGATCAGATGCCATTGTTTGGATCTGGGATGCATCCAAGTCGCTTTATACTTGTTCTTCTGACGGAAGAGTGTGTTCGAGATAGCCAAATTATTCTCTGTACACATCGTCAGTAGACACAGTCCATTCTTGTTCATTTTTCCGATTCCATGCTGTCCCAATACTCCATTCCAGTTTCGTAGTCATGACCTACTCGGGAGTTAAAATCGCCAAGTACGATGAGTTTGTCGCAAGCTGGGGTAGCTTTTTATGAGGGCATCGAGGCTCTAGTAGAAGGCCTGCTTGTCATCTTCGCTGCTGATCAACATGGGGGCATAAGAACTGATGATAGTGATATACAGTGATTTGGAGAGGGGGACACGGATTTGCATCAAGCGTTCGTTCATATGCGTAGGGACCGCTGGGACAGATCCTCATCAGCTATACGTGTCTCGCTAAGAGCGGCAATGTCAATCTTGTATCGGCCTAGTTCTCTGGCTATGAGGACTGTCCTTCTCTGAGGCCTGGGTGTATCTTCTCTGTCCATGAGTGTGCGTACGTTCCATGTACCAAGAATGAGTTTGGTTTGTTTATGCTTGTGATGTCGACCGCATTAAGGGTTAACTGCCAACCGAGGCTAGCCGGCCAGTTAGTTTATAGGAGAAGCAATTTTTAGGGCACCTTTTCTAGTCCCTTCCCTTAATAGATTGAGCAGTTTTGACCTAAACAGGACTGCTCAGTCGCCTGGGATGCTGCCGGAATTATTTGCTCTCCTGGTTCAAAGATAAACGACCACTTGTCCAAAACCGCCTGTGTACGTTTGGAACCACGACTGCCAGTAGTAACATCTACCTGCCGCTTCGTCCTCCCTCATCGACGTTGGAGGATGCGCAGGGTAGAAAGAAAGAAGGAGGACGCATGGGTTTGAGTGAAGAGCGTTGCACAAGAAAACCCAGCGCGTGAAGGAGATTATGGTGAAGAAGCTGTTGCGCTGAAGCAACCGTACCCTCTCCACCGCAGAAGTCGTAGACCAGTGGCACGATAACTCGTTACGGCTGGCAACTTCTTTGGCTGCAGTGGATGGCCAGGTCCTCTTTTGTGCTCCGATGTGCCATCTGCACTCCACAGTGCATTGCTGAACCTCCTTCCTGGCCGTTGGATCTTCTGATTGTTCTCATCCGCTCAGTCAGCCGGAGCAGGGTTGAGTTTGATTATTATTATTATTATTATTATTATTATTATTATTATTATTGTTGTTGTTGTTGTTGTTGTGGTAGTAGTAGTAGTTGTAGCTGTTATTATTATTATTACTATTATTATTATTACTGTTGTAGTTGTTGCTTTGTTGTTGTTGATGTTTGTTGTTGAAATCAACAACACCTGCTATTATTTTCTGTTTCTTTGTATGTATGTATGTAATTATTATGTATTAGCCTCATATGCTACATTCCATTTTCCCAATAACACTCTCTTCTCGTTATGAGAAAGGAAACGTAGGCTTTGTGGTCTGCATTAACGGTCAGAAGTTATGTGTAAAGGTAATACAGCAAGTTGACTACAATTGCTACCATGCTCCAGCTCGCATAAGAGAATAGATGACTTCTGTAATTAGGTCAGAGTTCATGTTATTCATACTTTTCCTAACTTTGGCTACTCTATCGACATCTTAAACTGCAAGAATCGTAACACAATTGACAATTTTGAGCACGCTTTGAATCGAGTATTCTAAAACCATGGAGAATAGAGGCCAAGAAAATAAAATGAGATCTTAGTGCGCCTATCTCCGGGCTTCACAACGTTAACCTAGCTTAGAATGAAATAATAATCCTCTTCCCTTACAGTTTTTGTATGGTCGGAAGTGTCACGTGATTTTCCTGTTCACTTCCTGCACTATGTTTTACAAAGATGACATTCAACATTCATTAAAAAGAAAAATAGATACAAACAAAGGAAATTTGTTTTCGCTTCAGCTGTAATACGAAATGGTCTGTGTTAGCAAAGTAACTTTCTGGATATATATTGTTCACATCATAGGGACAGGTAAAAGTAACAGTAAGTATTCAACGGTTAAAAGAATATCTTGTACATGTCAGTAACTATGTAGTAATATCTAGATATTATTGTAATTTTATTTTGTTTAACTAAAGTTTTACTTTCTTTCATTCAGGTACTTCTGTAGAGCAGACAGTATTTGCCATCGCTGGATGCAATGTGACATTAGAATGGGCCCTAAGAAATTCATCTTTCGAAATTCCGTTAACAACTGTCGAGGTTTACAATTCGAGTGGCATCGAAACGTGGAGAGGAATGGTTCCTATGTGTGGTCTTGATTTATGTAACGTCGGTAAAAGAATGGCTGTACATGGGTCAGATAGATTTTGGACCAGACAAATAAGAAATATTACCAAGATGATGATAGTTGTCGGTAAGTTATCAGAAAATGTGATTTTTTTAAAACTAGATTCGGTTTTATGGTCTAGCAGTAATCTGGTAAAATAGTTTCGATCATTCTTTTCCTGCACAATTATAAACTTGTAGAATTACCATCAGCACTATATAATGGTCGGACAGATCCAAAGTACCTTTAAAGAAAGGGTTGGGTATAAAAGGAAGAATAAGTCAGAAGCGTCGAGCTGCGCAGACCTCTAAATAGACCCATGATTGGTCATAGTTTGTGATTCCTTGTTTTGAAAGACAGGCCTAGTTACATGCCATATCTATAAGTTATGAGCAATATATGCCTAATAACCCACGTGCACCTTTGTAGTCATACATATCATTTAATCTTCAAAGATGAAGGCCTCTGTTAGTAATTTAAATCACTCATTGCACGGTTTTGGGCACATATAATTCCTAGTGTGCGTAACATTAAATGTATAGGGTTAAATGTAGCGAGAAAGAATGCAATATAAACTGACATATTGCATGACAATAGTTTCTTGTCCTAAAATGGAACCTGATTATTAAGATCTTTTAGATATAGTCATGATAGAAGCATGAGGAAACAGAAGACGAGTCATTTTTTTTCAGCACCCTGTTTTTGCCTGATATACTCTAATTGTGTTGTGTACGTAATGCCATGTCAGTAATAATTACTATTTTATTTTAAAAAGCTTTCAATTTAATATGGATCTTATGAACGTATATAAATTAAAAAAATGTTTCAGTTTTGTTTATTTATTTTAACGGATAACATGTCTTACTTAGTTTAACTTTCAGTTAAGAGCATCATAGATAGAAGTTAGAAAGGAAAGTTTTTTGTTGGCCATCATACAAAGATTTTAAACTTAAAAAAGAATAATAAACGTTTTGTTTTTTTAAGCACAAATAACGCTGGACTAAGGTAACCACAAAATGAATAATTTTGTTTAGACCAACACCATCACAATCTTCAACATCAAATGTCATCAATATAAACCGAAATGGATTAACGTATTTGTAAGTACCACTAATGCCCAACCAAGGTGGGCTTCGTAACACTGTTAAAGCACTTGGTTAATATGTAATCAGGAATTTTTAAATTTCAATTTTCTGTTTTTGGCACAACGTATTATAGCTGCAGTATGCTAAACCAAAGTAAATATATTGGGCAAGGTACCATCGTTTACTTATTCTTTTGATGTGCATTACGTTTATCGGGCATTTAAACTGTTTCAAAACTTTAAATATTAACAACGGATGAGAAATTGAAATAGTAGCCAAGTAATTTAAACTTCTATGTCAATATCATAAAGTATAATCTGCTTTTCAAAATATTTGACAAAAATGCACATGCAAATAAACCACACATCATCGAAGAAACGACGGTGATGAAATTGTATATAAGGAAATTAACATCTTTAATATCTATTCTCTCATTAGATTTGTTGTAAATATGAAAGTATAATTCGGATGTAGATTAAGTTTGTAAATTAGGAATGTGACATCAAGTTCGTGCAAAGTGACTTAAGTGAAGATTGATTTAAATTATAAGTAGTGTACAACTACCGGTGAACCGTAGTCTTCTGAGGGTTAATTTACGGTGACTGAAAGTTGACTTTCATTCTGAGCTCCTAGCCTTTGCTTTTTTAAATGGGGCCTAAGAATAACTAAAGTTAACCATGTAACTGAATCAATAGATTCGATAATAATCCCAGCTGATTTGAAGTAAGAAATCGATTGCAGTGACAACCCTCAAAATTCTAAATAAGAAAACCAACAAATCCTTTCCAAAGGGATGGTCGGATGCATTGTAATCCTCAGAGTTGAAAAATTCCATTGAGATATAGACATTGTTGGTCTGCTATTAATGCAGAAAAATAATTCATTTGAAAATGGAAGTAAATATTCAAATAAATAATATGTGAGCAATATTTTAGGGATTTATGCCACGACCGTCTCTGTACAAATATCAGTCAGTTGTGAAAATTTTAAACATTGTAGTATCCAAGGGCTCTACAGAAACTAAGAAAGTGCCTCGTCGTAAAGGATAAGGTTGAGGAGGGGTTCTAAACAACATTGGCCGTTCGTCAAGGCTGCTGGCTCTCCCATACACTGTTCAACATCTTCCTGGGAAACATCGTGACAGAAGCCTTAGAAGTCCATGTTTTATAAGTGACATGTATGGACTTGCAGGCTCAGTGCCTAAGTAAGCAGGGCATATACAGAGTAACATCAAGGTTTGGAATGCATATAAGTGTTGAATACATGACCAAGAAGTCAACCGTCTTGTAGAATGACATTTCATATTCCAGAAACTAGAGACTTCAAATACCTTGAATCTATTTGACAAACATTGGCAATTCAACAATGGAAGTAAAATTCAGACTCACCCTGGCTTTAACTGTACTTTTCAACCAGAAAAACGTGTGCCAAGAACCGAGTCAGAATACAAGGACACTGGTACTATTCAAAACTGTGTCCCAATACGCATTTTGAAACATCGACATTAAACAGAGACAGTGAAAGAAGAATAACAATCCTTTAAATGTCATGTTAAGTATACGTCTTTGGCATACCCTATACCGACCGCAAAAACATAAGTGCGCAATACAATCCAATCTGCAAATGGAAACAATGATGATCGCCTAACAACCACGTTGCAAAATCATCAGGAATGGCCTATGGTATTCATCCCTACAAAACTGTTTCCTCAAATACAATCATAAACCGTCAGGTCTTTACATATAAGTTATGAAGGTTTTGAAACTTTATTACGTCATGGAATGTTTTGGAAAACACATACATATGTAGTTGAATTGTGACTGCGAAAATCAAACGTACGTCATGAAATTCAAATCATATAGTTTACTTTTGGGAATCAACCTGCAAACAGATACTCTTACTGAACCTATTTGTGCCCTGGTTTGGATTCCTGCAATTACATTTGCAAAACATTTATAGCTGAAGAAGAATGTGTTCACAGAGTATTTCTTACACTTTCCGTTCATTGACCATTGTGGACGATACATATATTTTTCAAGTTTATAGTGCCGTCAAAGTGTAAAAAATATAACCTTGTATATTGAAAATTCTAATTAATTTTATTTCATCTGATGTTCATTTTCAGATAGGCCACAAATAATAAAACCCACAGAAGTCATCCTTACAAAACCACTGTAAATAATATGCACCGTTGACGGAAAACTGTATGATGTTAACTATCGCTGGAAATTAAACCAAACATATTGAAATTTTACGGGACGCATTTATGCAAGATCATATAATCAAACGTTTGAAAGTTTATTGACGGTTGATAGATCAAGCATCTTTTCATGTGAAGTATGCAGAGGGAACAGTTGTTGTACACAAAGTGAAACTAGCAGCAGAGAGGGTGAACAGACCAATTTGCCTGAGACCTCATCGTTGAAAAATAAAGCTTCGTACGGCGATGAAATCTCAACGTCAATAAAGTTAAACCAACACCTCTAATTTTGCCTCGTAGGAAACCCTGTTGGGTTAGCTTGCTATGTTACTGCGATGACGATTTTGTATTTCATCGTTACGTGACCGCGTTTACGTGTTGGTCACTTTTGTTGGTCGCACCCTCTCTGCTGCTGTAATTAAACCATTGCATTATAATAATGATTGGTGAAGCTCACTCAGCAAGATTAGCTCGAGAGCGACTAGAAGCAATCAAGAAATATCTACCTGTCCGTGATCGCGTCAAACAACGATTACAAGAGCGTCAGCAAACACAAGAATTCGTTACAGAATCCGCAGAACAATTATTTAAACCTATCACTGAAACTACTAAAGGTATTCTTCCTGTGTTAAAAGAAACAGTGAAGCAAACTGAAAAAATAGCAAAGCGAACTAAAAAAACGAAAAAAATTCTAGGAGAACTTCGTGCCGAAAAAGCTGCGGCTCAGCCAACTGAAGAAATAAATCAAGCTGATGACGATACTGAGGAAATCCAAGCTGGGATTAAATTATCTGATAAATTTAATGAGGTTTTCGCTGACAGCATCGCAAAGTATAGCATAAATGAATTAGCTGAAGTTGCTTTTTTATCTTATGATGAACGAAAAATATTTTTAAAACCTGAGTATGCTGATGAGAAAATAGATCCCAATAAATGGTACAAATGGATTTTTCGTTTACGTTTTAATATTAATCAAGCTCGAAGTAGCGACAAAAGATATGTTACTTATATTGCAGCTATAAAAAGAATGACGTTGATTTTTCAGAAAATGCAACAACAACCAGAACCACAACAACAACAAGAATGATCAGTATTTGATTATTTTAAACCTAAGAGCATTGAAGTTATCCAAAATCCATCCTATACAGAAGCTATTGCATCAAAATATGAATCCCGACATAAATATTTAAGACCTGAGTACGTTGAAGAATTTGATCTTGATGATTGGATTACTGTTGTATATCTCGGTTCTAAAAACATCGAAGAAGTAAGTGATTTTGATGATTATGATGCCTTTAAAGAAAATGTAATGAAACGAATAAAATCTTCTAAGGAAAAAAATCTAAAGAACCAACTCCATCTCGTGAACCAACTCAGCCTGAATTAGTTTCACAAGGAGCTAAACCTAAAATTATCTTTGATCAACTTACATCTTATATCAAAGGTGATACTGATAAAAGTGCAACTGGAAGTGGTATTAATGCTCGAGGAAGTGAAACTTCTCAAAATAGTTTTGTTACTTGTCCCAGTAGTGTCGCAACTGACGTAGATAGATTAGAAATTTTAATCGGTGGAAAACGAGCTGGTAATAATTCCCATGAAATTATCAACGAAATCTCATCCATTTGTCAACGATTATTTACCGGTGGCATCATGGATATTAACGTGTATCGGTCTCTCATTAATGAAATTACCGATGATTATCATAGCGACTGAAGGTCGCCCGACTAAGTCACTGATTAAACAGTTAGATATAATTATTATAATAGATGATCATACACGTTAATCAGCGTAGACCAACTATAGTCAGGGTGGTAAATTCAAGATTACCTGTATACGAGACATTTTACGGAGATGGATTCGGTGATGTCATTAAGGGTTTATTTTCGAGAATCGCCCCGAAAGTAATACCGATCGCAACGCAATTAGACATGAAAGTTATTGGTGTTGTTCGTGAAAAAGGTATTAGTGCTGTCGGTGATGTCGCCGGTAAAGCATTCTCTGCAATCAAGGATAGACTAGCACGATTAATGCGACGAAAATCTCAACTACCAGTGAAATTGGCCAGCACTGAAGTGATGCCTGCAAGTGTTAGTAAAATAATAAATCAAGCTGCAAATCAAAAACTAGCAGCGATAACTTAGTCATTGGCTGATAAAAAGGTAAAAAATCTAGCAGCAAGTCTGATAGCGGGAAGTGGACTTTCTTCAAAACTCCAAAGTGAAAAAATTCAAGATTTATTTGCCCGACATGGGATTAAACTTCGTCAAGGTATTCCTTGGCGTGAACTTTCTCAGAGTGAAAAAATTCAAGATTTACTTGCTCGACGTGGGCTTCATATTAAGCAAA
The DNA here is from genome assembly GCA_016617855.1 of Megalonaias nervosa. Taxonomy (NCBI): domain Eukaryota; kingdom Metazoa; phylum Mollusca; class Bivalvia; order Unionida; family Unionidae; genus Megalonaias; species Megalonaias nervosa. The sequence continues at coordinate 27,360 of JAECUM010058074.1, read as the reverse complement.
CACAACAAACATAGGAATGTTTAAACGTGTACCTGATACCGCATTTGACATGGATGCTCCAGTTCTCAAAGATGAATCTAAACGTGATTTTCAATTTTATTCTTACGATGCGCGAATTCCAGATCAGCGTGGACGAATTGAATTACAAGTTCAAGATACAAGTAGATATTTCTTGCCCGCTGAAGCATTTATTAAAGTTGAAGGTAAAATCGTAAAAGCAGATAATACTGAATATGATAACGATGATCGGGTTTGGATTTGTCAACAACGGTATCATGGCGCTGTTTGACAGTGCCACGTACACGATTGATGGAAAAAATATTGAATCAATTCAAAAAGATGTTGACGTTGCAACGACGATACTTGGTCTTGCGCGATACAGCGACGATTATTCAAGATCAGCCGGTCCATCAATGATGTTTTCCAAGGACACTTCTGATCATCCAAGTCACAAAAATGTGACCATCGGTAACGTAAGAAACGCTGCAGGAACCGCAGAAACTCCGGCGGTGTTATCCATGAACGCCAATTTCAACTTAGGATTTGCGTCGCGGAAGGCCATGCTCAAGGACAGAATGTTTTCGTGCGCGATTCCGCTGTCGCATATTTTTGGATTCTGTAGAGGTGTTAGAAAAGTTATTTTTGGAGCTAAATACACAGTTGTACTTGTAAAAAAAGCCACTGACGACGATGCAATATGGCACGTTGAAGGAGCCGATGATGAAGCAACTAGAGCACTTCATGGTAAAGTAGTACTTGGGAAACTTTCATTGTGGATGCCAGTAATGACTCCAGCGATATCATTTGAAGATCGGTTACTCACTTTCATGAGCAGCGGCGGCAAATCAACGTTGTCATGGTTGACCAAGGATGCGGATAAACGGACATCGAGAACCATCAGAGGATATTTTGTTGAATTTTGAACTAAATCATGTAGCACGTGCGTATCATCGTCTGATGTCGTATATGGGACGTGATCAGAATATTGATACTGGTTTACAAATATCACAGCTAGATTTTACGACGCTGTATCCGATCTATTACTTTTCGCTGGAACATTTGGATTTGTTTAGACAGTCTGTCGTTGACATACATTTTCGAGCTCGTGTTAACAGAAATATCGTAGAAATTCCTAATTACAAAGCAATCGCGGTTATATTATCCGATAAAACAATGTTACTTGAAGGCGTTGGTGACCGCATGAGAGTCGTTGATGCTCCCGTAGAGAATATGCAAACGTTACTAACCTAAGTCTGTGACGCAGTCACCACATTTAGAAGTCAAACATATATTATAAATGTCATATCATCATGTTAGTGTCAGTCTGACCCAGGGTCAGATTAAACGATTACAATCACCGTTAGCATCACGATGCGGAACAAAAATATCATTAAAACAAGAACAAATGAGCGGTGCAAATAAATTATCGTTGACCGAGCGTCAGTTTAAAAGATTCAACGAAGCTAAACGCGCCAATAAAGGAATACGATTAAATCTTTCCTTGGGTGCAATCAAGGATACTATTAAAACCGGAAGAATATTTCCATTTCTTGCAGCTATTCCAGCATTAATAGCCGCAGCCGCTTCATCTGTTGCAAAAGCTGCTGCGTTAGGTGCAGTTGGGACAGCTGCTGGAATGGCATTAAAGAAAGCAACAGGAAAAGGATTAAAAAAAAGGCGACGAGGACGATCCCGAACGGGATTGTGTCTGAGACTTCCAGGGTCTCGACCAAACAACGTTTGGGGGAGCGGATTAAGAATTCCAGGGACTCAACGATAGTTCCACTATCTAATTTTGATTTACTTGATGCTGCTGCGCAATTAAATATAAAAAATGTTAGAGGTGTTTTTATGCGTGATCAATTACCGAAAAATCCAAATCTGTCAGAAACAGGTATTATTAATCTCTATAAAAGCTCTGGTCGTGGCACTCATTATGTTGCATATGCAATTGATCCACGTGGAATTGTTTATTTTGATTCGTATGGGTTGGCGCCACCAAAAGAAGTTTTAAAATACGTTGATACAGTACGAAGTACTGCACTTCAAAGTATTCCAATCTGGTATTCAAAGATACCAACACAAACATTAACGGATCCACCGATATGTGGCCGTGAAACTCTAGCAGTACTTGATGCTGTATCAAGATCAACAAAACCACCTCATAAAACTGTACACGAATATACCATCACCAGGCATAGCCGCGCATAAATGTTTTAAACAGACATTGGTAAAACTAATGGTTGATATTTTATGGAAGATCTTCTACTAGTACTCGCACCAGCAAGAACAAAGAAGATATCGATTTATCAAAATACGCCACCAAAGACGATCTTGCCGATATCATGAATTTATCTGGAGTTGACCGAGATGAAGTTGTTATTTTTCAGGATAAATTCGGCGTCTTAAAGACGAGTAATATCAAGTGGATCGATATAATTCGTAGGGTTCTTGGTGCTACCACGGACAATATTCCAGTATTTACTGACGGTGGTAGAATCAGAGACTCAAGTGTATCAATCGCAACTATCAGAGATGAAATTAAAAAAAGTGTCGCTGATCTTTTAAAATCCTCCGGTGATACAATGACAGGTCAATTTAACATGAATGGAAATAAAATCGTTGCTTTAAGAGAACCAGCAGGTGATGAAGATGCCGCAACAAAGAAATATGTGGATGATAAAAATATTCCTACTGTTGATAAATTAAATATACTTCGAGCCGAGGATGACGTTCATGTAAATATGTTTTTAAATAATCGTAAAAAATTTCAAAAACTTAATGATATCGCTGAAGAATTCTTTGGAAAACCACCAACCGTTGATATTAAACTCATCGACATTAATACAAAACTCAATGATATTGTCAGTGGAATTCCTAATATCACTGAAAAAACGAATCTGATTAAAATTCCACACAAACAAAATAGCAATATCACGTACACGGTGGCGTCTGGGGTATCAACGTGGACACTGCGCAATAACACTCTCGAACATACCGCAGAAGTAACTGGGTTATACAGACTGTCCATGCGTGGTTGGGAAATTACTGCGGCCACTTCATCATCGCCGAATGTATATCATAATCCTCTACTGGTGATGTTAACCAAGGACACCAAAGAAACATTTACGTTGACATCAACGGAAATACCCCCGAGACGTTACTGGTGGTGTCTGGAATTTATCACTATCTTAGACGACAACAATTAAGTATAATGATAGACGTTAACAGATACAGATACGATCAAGTAATAACATGGCAGAACAAATTAAAAACCATCATCGATAATTATACAGCAAAAATAAAGAAATTTCGTAGACGTGCGGTTGTCGTTGATATCATGGTTTATTCGGTTTCTACGCTAGTTGCTGGAACCGGCGTAGTATTAGTAACGCTGACGATGACGGCGCCGATCGTTGTAACAATCATTGTTTCATCGTCAACGTCGATCGCTGGAATATTTAATATTATCGCGAAAAAGATAAATACGTGTACAAATGAAAAATTGAACGAGTACACGATGAAATTACACACAACAACGACGCATACTCTAAATTATCATCACTCATTTCTTCGTCGCTTAATGATGGAATAATATCTGACGAAGAATTCAGTATCGCGATAAACATCTACAATTAAGTATTCGACGACAACGTCGTTGATGAAAAAATTCCTGAACAGGATTTAAAACAATAGTATAATAATGTCAACGTTCGATCAACGATCGCAGGAATTATTACAACAGATCGTCACTAATACTGCTCCGGTAAGAACCACAATGATATCAGCGAGTTCAACTAATCCTGAATTCAGTATTAATTTTCCAACTGCAATACCAGCACCCGAGATAGCGCTAGCGCAATTACGGGTTTATTATAGTTGGCCCAATATTAGGTCAGCGTCGTTTGGTGGACTACAACCGAATAATTCATTAGTATTTGCAAATAAAAACAAACCCGATGGAACACCAGACTGGCAAGTAGTCAGTGTACCAACGGGTAGTTATCAAATAGAACAGATCAATGAAGAATTTCAGCGCAGAATTAAATCTATCACAGGAAAAGAATCAAAGATTGCCATTACTGTTCATGAGCCAACGTTATCATCGGCCGTTGAAATAAATTCTCCAGATTACGCCGTTGATATTTATGAGTCCTCGATTAGGTCATTGTTAGGATGGCCTGAGGTCGCGTCGATTTATCAAGGTCCGCCACAACCATGCCGAAATGAATTTCCCACAGAAGAGCGAATATCCACAAAAATTCCAAAATATCTTACCGATCATGTTAAAATAGAATCATCGACTAATCAAGATATTGATGGAACAATGTATCCTAAAATCAATAAATACTTCATTCCCATCAATAGTAGATGAAGGATATTTTAAAGAAGACCATTTTCAATTTTACAAACTGAAAGAAAAATATCCTGATCCGAAGTATTATTTTTATGATGTGCCAATTAAAAATATTTCTGCAGCTATTAATGCTGATTATAATCGTAAAATCACTGATTTAGAAAACCTATTTTTATCATTATCACAATTTTACAGCGATGATACAAAACAACAAATCATTAAAACAATGACAGATTTAAATCAGATTAGGTCAGATATGTATTTCATCAACAAAACTATTATCACAGATTATGTTATATTTTACAAAAGTAACTTTTTGATTCCTCTTGTAAAATTATTTCTTGATCATTATAAAATAACCGGAGATAAACTTCAAACATTTGTAATACCGGATTTTTATATAACCGGATTAAAAAAGAAACTCAGCAATGTTATGAATGATTACTTTCCAAAAATCCTTGAATCATGGAGAAAAGTAGCCCCACCAGCGAGTATTCTCCAATACAATAATAATCCATACAACGAAGGCCGTTTTGTCTCACCGGGCATCGTCAACATCACATCAACGATCGCGGTAAATCTAGTATGTGATGTTATCGACGGTAGTTATCAAGTTGACACTGATAAATCCAATCAGGCCCAACAAGGATACATTCTCTACTCGTTTACCCCTCAAGTCCCCCCAGGTTATTTGATTGTATCAGAACCAATCAACGTTGTTTATCTAAAATGTCATAGTCGTCTTTTATCACGGATACATTTCAAACTTACTGACCAGTCTGGTCACTTGCTCGATCTTAGGTCAGAGTCGTTGAATATAAACCTGTATGTACGCTCATAGAGAGTCATCGTAGAGAGTCATCGTAGTCCGTGATTACATCACGGCGGAAAACATCAAGCAAAAAAAATATCAAATAATTTTTTTTTTTTTACTCGTGATTTCGTCAAGGATCAGAAATGAATTGTCCCGGTTTCACAATGGTACAGGTGACAATATTAGTTTCTTTATCAACGTCACTATGGTCACTATAGTCACCGTGATCAGAGTCACACTCGTCTTTATCTTTAGCTAGTAATTCTTGCGCATCTTTGTTCATCAACTCCGTCGGTGACACAGTCACTGACATGATATCTCTCAGCTGTTTTATACGAGCGTGTACGAGTCTTTTCGTTTCGTATTCGTGAGATAATTTTAACCTAACACGCTCGATGGCCCGTGAATGAGGAACAAATAATTTCACCTGCGTATCCGTGATTGCCGCCAGCGATCGTAACATCGCCTGCTGAATTAACTTTATGAATCTATAATCGGCGGGTAAAGTATACCTATTTTATGATTTCCGAAATTGTAATGATTCAAAATCACTCATTATTTTTTCAGGATCAAGCTGGTCAGATATTTTCACGCCGCTGTGTTGTAATTGCTTAATAGCAGTAATAATTGATGTGATGTTTTCGTGATTCATTATTTTTTATATTATAAATTATTTGTTTAAATAAAAAAAATTTCAGAATCAGATAAATATAAAAATATATTCTGAATCAGATTTATAATAAAAATAAAAGTAATAGTCCTCAGAGAGGACTGTTTTGAGATGATTGATTTTATTTGAGATAATTGTATGATTATGATTATATATACAAATGATTATGATTTTGATTATATTTTTTGCGGACGGCACAAACACATAATTGTATGATTATGATTATGAATATATACAAATAATGATGACGGGGGAACCTTGTCTACGTCCAACAGATTTTGTACATTCTCCCCCCATACACAAACCCCGGGGAGTGCAAAAGTTCACCCACCACGTGGTGGTATGATAGCAGAGTGTATTATGTCTGTTGTGGATGTCGAGGAAATTCTCCGGATCCCCCAATTATAATAGCATCTGTCGCCGAATGCAAGATAATATATCTTTAGAATTTTTGGAGACTCGAACACGCAGCGTTTACACTAGTGGATCCGCGCGCAAACACCTTAACCTCACGGCTATCGGAGCTCTACAAATATATAGTTAAATTTAAGTATATAACTACTCGCACTGTCTCACACGTGATAACTCTGGACTCATATTTACTAGTATATTCTGATTCTGAATAAAATCTGCAATTTTATATATTTCTACCTTTTCTGCCTTGTTAAAATACTGTATTTTCAGCTGTAACACTGTTACGGGCCAGAACTGTGTTAGTAAATGCGTTGGATCGAAATTATTCTGGTATATTCCGCCTACTACAGAACTGCGTAGATTCATTCAGTATAGTAACAATGATACATGTCGTCTGCTGCGATCGATATTTGTACAATGATATAATATCACGGCTGAGGTTTTTATGTTTGTTTGAGGATATATTTTCTGCAGTTAATACATTCACATAGTTGAGATATCTGGACTGTAGAGATATTTAAGTATTACGATTAGACTGTAGTACCATAACAGCTGAATTACTTTATCAGTGATGACGGATTCTTATCACTGAATATGTATAAGCAATAACAAAAAAAAAGGGAGACAACTGCTTGATTACTCTATCAGCGATGACGGATTTATCTCGCTTCATTATATATACTGAATTTTGCGAGATCGTAATTAGCATTTGATGTTTGTCAGTAATGGGTCGCGGACGTGATGGAAACCTCAGATCGGTGAAATGATTGTTGTATGGACTTTGTGGAATCGGGACATTTTTATAATAAATATATAATGATTGTCCCGAGTCCAGAACAATGATAGAAGACTCAGATTGTCAAACTTATTGTTGGTCGAACCGTGGAACAATATTGTGGCTGATCAAGAATTCCTCAACGGTGGGCGGATTTTCCTTATGAATTTGATATTTTGGATTTAGCTGCTTATAGTAAATGAGCATCGTTCGGTATCTGTTTCCTCCACATTTCGTACAAAGGTTTATTTTGCCTCGTACTCCATTACCACAACCTAGACACGGACTAATTCCTGGCGATCCTTTTCTGATTAAATCATTATGATAACCGCAGTATTCACCGCGGCATCGTTTACCGCATCGTCGCGTTGATCCCTGAAATAGCCATGGACAATTATTAGTTCCTACTTGAAATGGCATTATTATATTATAAGCATATTTTACTTTCCAATTAGAATATAAAACCTAAGGGATATATTAATATATGATGACCGAAAAAAAAAATGAGTGACAGTGGAGCCGAAGCAGATATATCATTAATCGTACGAGACAATGATATATGTGACAATGAAATTCTAAATGATCATCGTTGTGATATTCTTTGCTGGTTGGACAATTGTCCGCTGGCCGATCCTGAAATGTTTCGTTGGACGCCGCGCCCAGTCGAACCAACGCCCGCAGAATTAACCGAAGACGAGTATCATGACCGTCTCGATGAAAAACTCTTTGATGGGCCACACGATTATGTCATTGAGGATTTTGAAACGACTGCACAGGACAAATTAACCGACGTTGCCAAATACAGTTATTGGCATTTGTGCGAGTACTATTCGTTGTTCAATAATGCGGTTTGGCACTCGAAGAAAGAACTCGCCATTAAGAATTTCACCATGATCGGCAGTCTACATTCACCGGACAATCATCGGTAACTGAGATCATTCCAAAATTCAGATTAAGATATCCCGTGTTCGATCTTGATACGAAATTTATTCGTGAATATGTCGTATATGATACAGGACGAACTGAATTCAGAACAACCACGGAAAAAATAAACACCAACGACGTCATTGATTATTTCTCAGCGTTATGTGATTGTCAGCGCGATCTCGTATTCGTGTTTGAAACAAATAACGGCTATCATGTCCTTTGTAAATACGACCCGATAAAATTTCATCGACAACAAGAACTGACCGACAATGCCATACGCGATAAAAACCCGAAGTGGAACATTGATCGTCAAGCGGGTTTGTACAGTATTAAATTAACCGGGACAAAATCACATAAACCAGGAAAAGTCACTTTGTATAAACGATTAATATCCCACAGCGACAATTTCTCAGCATCATCATTGCTAACGTGTCCGTGTTCGATTCAGCCGCTATATGTGCGCGTCGACAGTGGCAATGTCACCGACGACAAAATCATTATTGGTTGTGACAGTATTTCCGCGGAAAATCTTGAACGGATTTCAATCGCGCTAACAGGAGAACTGGATCAACTGAAAATGATTGTAAATACGCCCCTGAATAGATTTACAATATCGCGGCAACCAGGACATGTTTGTAATATTTGTGAGCGACGACACGGTTATAATTACGCCGGTGACTTCATTGAGGATAAATGCGACAACTGCCTCGTATACGTCAATGACGATCATTATTCGATTTGCTGTCCAAGATCGACGGGAAAACAAATTACGCTACCTATTGACAGTGACACCGTTGAAGAACAAATTGATATAATCATCGCTGGAACATCCAACAACACTGAACTTGTACGCGCGGTTGAACAACTTCCCGTAGATAAATCAGGAAAAAAATCATAAACAGAAAATATCTGAAATATTTAATATCGACTCGGCGTAGATGTCATTATCCGAAATATTTACACGAACGAAATCCAGATTATTCGTATACTGCACTGCCCCAACATGAATCAGGCCCTGGTTGTAAAATAATACCCGACGAAGACTATTTGGATGGTTCTGCATGTGGTATGGGAAAATCAGAAGCAGCTTGGAAATCAATAAAGGATCACCAATCTGTGCTTGTAATTAGTTATAGAAAAACCTTTACTGAAAAAGTCAAATCCGACTACGGCATAGAATCGTATTCTGATATTAGCGGTGATATCACGTGCAAACCGGATGACCGGCGTCGTGTCGTTGTTCAGTGGGAAAGTCTACACCGAGTAAAAGGCGTTTCCGACGTGCTATTTGTTGACGAGTGGCATGGAATTCGACGACAACAATTTGGTTCAGTGAAACATAGTCGAGAACGCTGGGACAAATTCGCAGGATTAGTCATAGCGTGTAAGCGATTAATTGTCCTCGACGTCGATGCCAACGATGACGATCTAATATTGTTTCGGGACAAATTATTACGATTATCCATGAAATTAATTATTAACGATTATAAACCCGATCATGGGAAAAAAATTCATCATTGAGACATCACACAAAAGCAATCTTGTAAAATTAATACAGGTACTAAATCGTTGTAAAGCCACCGGCGGAAAGGTCGCGGTTTTCACGCACAACAAACACAAAACCGATCATTCCGTGGAAAATGTGGCGAAACTGTTACAACATCTCGGATTTCGTGCCCGTTACTATCATGCTGATACTGATCCGGCTCAAAAGAAGTTGGATTTCAGCAGTATCGATACTGCATTTGACGACATTGGTGTCGTTATTACCAACCACACTGTTGAGGCCGGAATTAGTATTGTTGACGAGAGATTCACTGTCATGTTTGTGTTCTCGTCGGAATTAGGGTCCGTTGAAGCGACTAAACAAGCGATTCATCGGTTTAGATGTGTTAATGAAATGCATTACTCGGTGACTCGAAAACAGCGCGATTGTAAGTTACCTGTGACCCGTGAAGGCGTCGAAAAGATTATCATTGATCGTGAACGACTCCTTGATGACATAACAAAACTAAATAGGTGCCCAAAAGCTGGTGAACTACAAACCAGCTACGGATTTGCCTATATCAGCGATATCATTGATGAGAATAATTCTAAGATGTATTTCACGCCGAGACTCATCACTGCGATGATGAATACCGGCTATGAAATTGTAGAACAACCGCCGGATGATTACACAACATGGCGCCGTAAAAACAACATTAAAACTCCATCAAACAACGACATTGAGAATAATCCAGCCGTTGATAAATTCTGAAAACACCTGTTGGTGAGCGCATAAAACAATCAAAATCTAATTCTATGAACTCCGAAGACGGTCCTCGATACTACAAGTATAATCCCGATGAGAAATTGGAACCGTATGAGGCGAAAAAAACATTTCTCAATAATATGTTTCGGTGTGACGTTGGTAAACTTCCGCCGGATCAAGTTGAAATATTATATAAAATCTCTTCGGTATTACGACGATACCACGAAGTGATCCTTGACAAGTTCAGTGAAGGCAGTAAAATCATAGATAGTAAAAAATTTAGATCTGACAAAATCAGCCCCAGAGAGAAACTAAACGCGGTTAGAAATGTTTGACAGGTGTTGAATTTACCGGATATTTTTCCTGATAACCTAACAACGACCGCAGTCAGGACACGATTTACGAAGACACATCAATGATATGATTGCGGACAAAGATCAGTTATCGTCGTATAATGAATTAATGTCGAATTGGTCCAGTATATTTCCTGAAAAAAGAATCAAAAGTAAAAAATTATCCGTTCAAAATATAATCGAAAAAATAAAATTAATTTATAAAGGTTTCGGAGCGACCTTAATAGCTGATGATAAAAATAATCCATTAAGATCAGACTACACATTAATTTATCCAACGTCGCCGACGTCGTGGCCAAAATCAGACTTCGCTGATGATCCTCGTTGGAGAAATTATTACAATGATAGTCAAGGATTTCATGGTGGCAGTGACATAAATACCGTTGATGATCATACTGCAATGTTGAAATTCCACATATGGTCCGCCAACGGGTGGTTCAGTATGTTTGACGAGGAGCATTCAGATTACTGAAATAACTGTTCTATGGACTTTGTGGAATCGGGACATTTTTATAAAAAATATATAATGATTGTCCCGATTCCACAAGGGCGCTGGACGCCCTGGTGCTAGTTTACAAAAGTGAACGCGGTAGTAATTGTGTGTCCTCAGGAATTACTTGTAATTGTTCACGCACAAATCCACGTTGAGGAGCAGTTGAATCTAGTCTGTAGATGGCGGGTCTACCCGTGGATCTAACCACGCTAGAAATTTTATGTGTGGTCACACTCCAGATAGGATCAGTTGATCTTTTTTTCCCCCCTTCAAGTTCACCAGGTTCATATAAATACCTTACAGTCACATTACCTAACACTGGCTGTTTTGAAAAGTCACGTCGTTGTCCATGGAAATCGTCGACCACCTTGTGGTACGGGAGTATATATTTCTTTGTAATTGCATTAATAGGTTTCATAGAAGGTGCACGAGTAATCTCATTATTTAACGCAGCTATCACATTTGGTAATCTTGCAATCCATTCGCGAGATCTTGTATCTGCCTGAATCATTTCCTTCGCATACAGGTATCCAAATAACCGCTCAGCGAGTGTTCGATTAAATCGTTCAACTATTGCCTGATCGCGATGAATTGTAGTGTGTCCTTGTCTGACTTTGACATTATGTTGCTTCATCAGCGATGATACTGCACCGAGAAATTCTTTGCCAGGATCAACTTGTAGCAACTGTGGCCATCGTAGACCACCTTGTGATCCGGATCATCGTTGAAAAATTCGTTCAAACGCAGATGCAACTTCAGTTGCTGTCTTTGTTGACAGTGGTTCTGCTTCTTTATATCTACTTGCAACGTCAACGACAGTTAACGCGTATTTGTATGTGCGTGATTTACGTCCACGTGTTTTAATAGTATCGTGCGGTAAAAACAAAATATCTGCTTGATGAACTTCATTGGGGACGCTGACATCAAAATACGCGTACTGATTTTTTTTAGGTGGACGTAGATAGATTTGCCATATTGCCTGTCGTGCTAACCACGCTGCAGCAACAGCATATAATTAATTACCCAGCCCCTAACATTATTTTACCTTTCATACCAGCTTTTACCAGAAAAGCAGCTAATTTTTCTCGAAGTGATTTATCTTTTACATTATTTATGGCATGAATTAATTTTATATCGGCGAGATGTCGTTGTTGTAAATCTTTATTTCGATAAGCAATATCATGAACGTAACATGCTTGATCGATTCCATTTACGGGATATTCACCAGGCCGAGGTTGATCTTGATTGTCAAGACGAATATCTAAACGAGTTCCTGGCCCACAATAATTATAACCCGGTAAGTGTTTTTCCCCGGGATATTTCGCCCACGGTAATCCTGGTAATTTTCCCAACGAAGCAGCAATATCACCTCCTGTCTTTATACTTGAAATAAATTTATATTTTTTTGTGCCACACTTTTCACATTTACCTGTCAGTGCGCGTTTTTTATTTTTTGTTATTATTGTTGTTAATCCAGTGGTGGACGTGGCTGCCTTGCATCGAACACAATATAAATTCATATTATTTATCATATGGATATAACTGACTTTTCGGCGACACGAAAACAAGAACCAGTCAAGCATCACCCAGCGCTACCGAATTCTATCAGAATGATAATAATAGGTCCATCTGGAAGTGGGAAGACGCAATTATTGCTTAATTTGATAATGAGATGGCTGAAGTGGGATAAATTATATTTAGTAGCACCATCTGTAGATGATCAGCGATGCTATGAAGTACTTAAAGATTTTAATGAAAATGCAAAATCGTTAAATGAAGACATTGACGTTATTGACTTTATAACTGATATTGATGAAGCTCCATCTGTAAATGATCTGGATGGAAGTATTAATAATTTAGTAGTGCACGATGATGTCATGCTGGACAAACAATCAAATCCAGCTAGGATGTTTTCTCGAGGTAGACATAAAAATACAGAAGTGATTTATGTTACACAGCGTTATACACAAATTCCAAAAGTGATCAGAGATAACTGTAATATTTTAGTTGTTTTTAACGGAGTTGATAATCATACGCTGCAAAATATGTATTATACTTGGTGTTCAGGGGACATGGATATGATTAAGTTCAAACATTTTTTTTCAAAAGCGCAAGCTACCCCGTTTGGTTTTATAACAATAAATTTACATGATCCGAGGTCGAGATATCGTAACGGACTTGATACAATATTTGGATAAAAACCACAGCAGCAGAGAGGGTTCTACCAACAAAAGTGACCAACACGTAAACGCGGTCACGTAACGATGAAATGCAAAATCGTCATCGCAGTAACATAGCAAGCTAACCCAACAGGGTTTCCTACGAGGCAAAGTTAGAGGTGCTGGTTTAACTTTATTGACGTTGAGATTTCATCGCCGTACAAAGCTTTATTTTTCAACGATGAGGTCTCAGGCAAATTGGTCTGTTCACCCTCTCTGCTGCTAAACTTTCGTTATAGATCGATACTGTAAGTATTAGTATCTCTACACCTACATATTCTGATGTTTTAGCTTTCTTTAATATTAAATTTTCATATTGAAATGTTCTTGCTTTTTTCTTAGGGACAGACAGGTAAACAAGTACATGGATAGGCAGGCAGACATTACTCCTTCGCCACGCTAGCAGTCATAGGAAGAAACGGACACACACGTGTACAATACTTACATACATATATGGAAAGAGTTTCAGGATTCTTACCTTAGAGGTTATGTAAAGGCCAATATTTCAAACCGGTCTGTCGATGGAAAAGAGAGGAATGAGATAGAAGGTAAAGTGTGTTATCCATGGGGTGTTTTTGGTTACGTGTTGAAAATAATCTACCTGTTTCGAACATGGAGGAAATAATTATTGGTTAATCTTGTGGTGTTGCGAATAGCAGGATAATTAAAAAAAGGACAGTTCGTAAGCAAAGTTTATTATGACACTCGCTGTTATTGAATGTTATCTTCAGTGCATACATGTGACATATTATTGGTAAGTGGTCTTTTCGACACAGCAAAAAGGTACTTGGTAAAGTTTCAACTCACATTCTCTTAGTTTAATTACATTTCTTAAGACTAGTATTACTAACTGCACGTCATGTTCATTGATGTGTTTTTAATCTGGATAGAAGCAAGACTATTACTATATAAAAGTACATCCTCTGAGAATCTTTTTGGACTAGAAGTGAGTAAAATGTATAATCTGCGATGAAAACCCAGAAAATGAGATATTTCTTTGAAGTTCTATTTCAGTTGTCTAAGTGCGAAAATCGTGTTTACGGTGGACCTTTCCGCTCTGAAGCCGAATTGTGACTCAGGGAAAACTAGATTCGAAACTTTCTAAAGTCTTTTCAGGACTATTCGAACATCTTGCCTATGGTATTCCGCATGGAGATGCCACGATAGTTATTGCAATCGCTCCTGTCGCCTTTTTTGTAGTGAGTAACGATGTTAACGTCCCTCATAACATGTGGTACTTACCTTTCACTAGAGCTTAGACAAAGTAGCTCGTGCAGGTGTTTCAGTAGGAGACGTTTTGGACATTTTACGGCTTCTGGTGGTATCCTGTCTTTAGATAGGCTATATATGATCTTGTTGAGTTCGTCAACTTCTGCATGAATAATGAGAGAGAGAGAGTTAAAACAAACACTCATTGTGATTTATTTTTACAATGTATATCATTTTGAGCTGTCCAATTTAATGACTGAAAAATATACATATATAGATCTATTTTCATTGTCTTTAGAAAGAGAATACTTACACCTTTGTATTAATTTTTGAACCCACATGTCTCTACACATCAAACAACATAAACACGATCATGCAAGTATTTCAAATGATAAAGAGTAATTTAAAATTAAATGAGTCGGTAAAACCGGAGAAACGTCTTTAAAACCTCATATATCTTGCTGTTAAACTCTCTGTACAGACAATGAGCAAACTTAACATTCATTCTGCTGACAGATGTAATTTTTATTAGGAAATGTTTTGTTGTTATATGTTACATTTGACTTGTTTATTGATTTCATTTCAATCATTTCCACAGCACTATTAAGTCAGAAACACAATAACGATATATATGACCTTTGATTTCTTCTGCTTTTAGAGATGTAGTCAACAAAGGAATGGCGTTGTGGTTGATGATATTATTATTATTATTATTATTATTATTATTATTATTATTATTATTAGTAGTAGTAGTAGTAGTAGTTGTTGTTGTTGTTGTTGTAGTAGTAGCAATAGTAGTAGTAGTGGTAGTAGTAGTGGCAACATTACCAACATTAGGGAATGTCGGCATTATTTACAAGTAATACAAGTAGTATATTATACGTGCATATGATCGAATGAAATGCAATTGGTGTTGTTTCTGTTTTCGCTCTTTACTTTTGTGTATACATTGATGCCTACTTGTAAGAATGGCAGAAGGCCAAACGTATAACCTCTTTTAATATAAAAACACTCTGCGAATGTAGCGAGCTTTCTTGTTGGTCCACATCAAAATTAGTTTAGATTCTTACCGCTGTATATAATTTATTTAATGACAAGAAAAGATGGATTGATTTGTCCGACACTATATACATTGATGCCTACTTGTAAAAATGACACAAGGCCAAACGTATAACCTCTTTTAATATAAAAACACGCTGCGAATGTAGCGAGCTTTCTTGTTGGTCCACATTTAAATTTGCGGCGATAAAATTCGCTATATATTAAAGGAAACTTCAGGGTTATTTCAGTATCGCAAACATCCTTTTTCTTAGCTCAACTGGGATAAAGCTGTTTAAATGCCTCTATAAAACAGAACCGCCATCCACAAAACCCCGCGAATATTGCTCGCAAACTATTAATACAGCCTGTGAAAACTGATATGAGAGAGACCAACATTCTCTAGTGTGTACATAACCACTTCTCTAATTTTTTCTTTCCTCGCCTATAATAGTTTTAACTTATTTCTCATAAAGTGTAAGGAAATGTTCAAAGTAATGTGGGTTACTTCCTCAAACTACGAAAATAAATTGCTATGTTAGATTCTGAGGCAAAGAATGAATATTTCTTACCTAATACTTATATCTACTCATGTCTATTTCGACTAAACAAAATATCAAACAAAGGTGTTCATTCTAAGAAACAGAAACATGTGTTTTTTTGACCTGCTAGATATAACGTTTAATAGGAAACGTTTTATCGATAGATTTTACTATTGGAAAAACGCCTTGAATTACCGATTGATTTCATTTCAGTCATTTCCACGGCACCCACAAGTCAGAAATACAAGGACGGTACCTATGACCAATGATTTCTTTTGCCTTTAGAGCTTTAGATATCTAAATATTAACTACAATGATAACGATGACAATGGCGATGATGATTGTTATTACAATAGTATTATTATTAATAGCAGTAGTAGTAGTTGTGACAACGGTAGCATCACAAGAGGATATCGTCATGATTCATAAAATGGTACTAGTAATATGGTATATGTGCATGTATGTGCAATCATATGAAATGGAATGCATGTGTTTCTATTTGTTTCATTCTTGCTACTGTATATAATTTATTTCTTGACAAAAAAGATGTATTGCTTTGATCAATTCCGCAGTAGTAGTAGCTGTGGCAACGGTTGCATCATTAGGGGATATCGTCATGATTCATAAAATGATACAAGTAATATGGCATAGAATATAAATGATACAAGTAATATGGTATATGTGCTGCGAATGTATCGCGCTTTCTTATTGGTCCAATACCTTAATTTACAGCTGTAAAATTCAGTTTGTTATAGGGAATATTTATGGTTCTTTTACTATCAAAATTATCTGTTTGTTCGCTCTTCTGGGAGAAATAAGCGAACATTACTTACCTAGTACATATATTGACTGTTTAATGTCGATTTTGACTCAACCACCTATTCAACACAGAAAATCATTCTAAGAACAGCACAATAAAAACAAGTATCTTTGCTGCTAGATATAATGTTTAATAGGAAACGTTCTGTTGATTGATTGACAAAAGCTCTTTTTTGTTATTGCTTGATTTCATTTCAGTCGCTTCCATGTCACCCGCAAGTCCGGAACACAGTAATGGTAAATATGATTATTCATTCGTCCTTAAAAGATTTACCCATCTAAATATAAACAACAACAATGACTGCTACGGTGATGACCATTATTATCAATAGTAATAGTAGCAGTGGTAGTGGTAGTATCATTAACTAATAATGGCATAAGTTATGGTTATTGCAAGTATTATGATATGTGTGATCACATGAAATAGAATTACTGTACTTTTTATTTGTTTGATTCTTACTATTGTATAAATTTTATTTATTGACTAGGAAATATATACCATTAGTAGATACAGTAAATACGTTGAGGCCGATACGTAAGACTGGCAGAATGCCAGCTGTATAGCCTCTGTAAAAATAAACACGCTGAGAATTCAGTGCGATGTCTGATTAGATGAACATCTATGTTTAAGACAGCAAAATTCGGAATATATTATTGGAATCTGTTATGATTGTTTTAGTATCACATATATAGTGTTTACACGCTTCTATGACGAGTCGCCACAAACTCAGTTTTTGTCACCTAAACTAACATTAAAAACTTGACGTATCTTGACGTATCACAATGATATAATCCACTATGGCTTTGAATTCACCATAATTCCAAAATAGAGTAGTTTAGTCCCAGTAAGTAACAAGCACTTTATAATTCCAACGCATAATTTCAATAAATGATTCCTTTCAAAATATATCTGAACACAACAGTTAGTTATTCCACAGACTCAACTTTAAACGGGATGGAATACTTTTGTTTACTGTAACCTTACATCCAAACCTAAGACACAATAATATCACCAGGATGTGGGTCATGAGTTCTCTTCCTAAACATTTTGCGTTTGTACATGAAGCGAGACCTTGAACTTAACTATCAGTAAACAGCTTATTTATAACTTACAACGATGACATCAAGTCAGGTAGGACACGTTTATGCCTTTAATTACTGACAACGGTCAAGCACCAAATACAAATTAAATATACATAACAATAAGTAATATGCATGTGCAACACTAAAGCTGAATCTTATTGTCCTATTTACTATTTACATTGCTGAAGATTCTGGAACATTGCATCATCCTCTTGAAAGGCCGGTACGCAGAGTAGTCTCCAGAGAATTTTTACGGATCGAAATAGGTCAAAGGCCCCTTCCCATCCCACCAGTACAAGAGGGCGAATGCAGAAGAATTAAGAGATCAGGGTATCAACATAGACGCAGAAACTCCAGGAGTCTGCAAACACTTTTGGACAATACCAAAGACTTCTGGAACCCAGTTCGAAAGAGCTTATCTCTGCAAACGTTGAAATAACTATCTCTAAACCTAAACAACCCATTAGATGAGAGTTTCAAGTAACAACCCCAAGAACATATGTGCAGTTCTCTAGATGAGGTAAGTTGTCACCAGATCAGTTCTCTCTCTCTCTCTCTCTCTCTCTCTCTCTCTCTCTCTCTCTCTCTCTCTCATATCTCATATATGAAAATGTAAGCGTAAAAGATCTCAAGCAGTAAAGATAAGTCAATTTATGTAAAAAAATGCAGTTTCGTCCAAAACTTAAAATTGCATTTGTGAATCAGCGTCTATAAGAAAGTTGGTTTGGTTTCTTTTCTTTAAGATGGTTTTCACAATAAACATTTTTGTTCCTTTAAATTTTATTTAAAAAGCTATATAAACATACTCAGGTTATTTGGAAGGGTTTATGTTGACTTTGAATAGTCATAGAAATAGAGGAAATATAGAGGCGAGAATATTATTGCATATTGGTACTCTGGGACACATGAGTTGAAAGCAATTTTATTCATAGTATGCATAATTATCTGTAATATTTCAAAAGAATCTCTAAACTTGTATTGAAATAGAATTTGTATCTATAGTGATGTCTTTTATTACTATTCATTCAGAATTATGCTTGTTTAAATGTCGACCATCTTCATGCTTAATTGATTTATTTTCACAATATCAGCGTTGTTCTTTGTCAGGAATCTTCTGTACCCGTATGTTGTATGTTTACTCTCTCTGTGTGTGCGTGTGTGTGTGTGTGTGTGTGTGTGTGTGTGTGTGTGTGTGTGTGTGTGTGTGATATTTACTATCTGATACATTATGTTACTTTTTGTGATATAAGTACATATTCCTTTCTACTGCATTCTGTTCAATGTGTCTGAGCTTTCATTAACCTGCAAGGATTAAAAGCGAAGTTTTAGCATAAAAAATTCCTTTTTGGTACATATTTACATTATGCATATGTCTATCTGTCTATATTTCTATCTATCTATTTATCTATGTATCTATTTTTCTGTCTGTCTCTCTGTCTGTCTATCTATCTATTTATCTATCTATCTATGCAACTACAAATATAAATGCTTGTTCTTATAGGCTGCTGTCTCCGTCTATAACTATGCTAGAACCAATGAACATGAGGACCTCAGGAAAGCTGAAATGGGAAACTACGATTATGACTATGCGATTTTGCCTGTTCTATAAAAATATGTGGTTCGTGATGCTAAAAACTCATATTAGTCTTGTAGCAGATAAAAGTTAACCAGCATGAACGATCGGTTGGTTTAGTGAATAGAAGAACCCTTCCGTATAACCAAAGAGGCGACTGATGATTGTGTTATCTCTAAAGTTTTAATTATTCACATCTATTCAACAAATGAAGATACGTATTATTACTGATGAATCACAAAAGCTGTTTTTTTAATCTATATAATACTTGATTGATGAGAAAGGGAAATGATACAAACCATTTAATGACGAACGGAGCTTGTGCTTTTGTTCTTTTATGTGATATATAAAGACACAGTGTATATCTTTTCTACAAACTCTTGTCAATAATTTGTTTTCTTATCATTTTCAAAAATAAATTCACTTCAAAGAGATGATTTAGGTATTCATATTACCAATGTAAATATACCTCTGTAAGATCGTGTTTGATTGTGTTTGTTTCTGATTTATCTTATTCTGATGTATGTTGACAGATTAGTTTCATTTATATACACCTGTCTTTTATAATTTGTTTAAAATTCTAAGTTGCGGTGGTAGTCTCCACAAGCCAATAATTCGAATAATCGTCACCCGAATCATCTACGTCTTATTGTCTAACTAATTAGCTGCCTGCTATATATCTATCTTAGCAGGCTTCTTCAACATAGTTAACGTTGCTTCCCCCCTTCTCGATTCTTCTCCCCGATTCTGTCACTTCCATTTTGTACCCATGAAACCATGTCCCTACACACCTCATTGTTAATGAGTTCCCATGTGCTCCCACCTCTCTCTGTTTCACTCGCTACTGGGCTTGCAGACAGCTCCACCAGAGATTAAATTATTTTTAACAAAGCTTTGGTTACGTTTCTCGATGGAATATAATATATCGTGAAAAAATATTATAATTAGCGAATCAAATTATTTTTAAAACCTGCAATATCTTAAACAGATATAGTCTTGAGAAAAAAGGGGTTAAAACGTTATTTTCCTTAGTCTTATGTTGATAGTACTGCCCACTACTGTAGAGTTTAGAGAGACATGGTTTTATGACAACACGAGAACAGACACCAGAATATTAGCTTCAATATCCTTGAGCAGATATATACTTCTAAATTCCCTACAAAAGCTAAGGCAATAGCAGCATTCGTTCTTCTTGACCTTTTTTGCACAGTAATATCAGTCGCAGTAGAAGTAATATCAATAGCAGCAGCAACAACATCGATAGTAGTAGTAGTAGTAGTGAAATGCCATATTTGTAGTTTCTGAGGGTAAGGATGGATTCTCTTATTTCCTAAAGTTCTTGATGTTTTTTTATCTACAACTATCGGACCAATAAGTACATATATTAGGTCTAAATTGCTTAGCAAGTGATGCACAAATTATATATAATTTCTTATGCAGTATTTTCTCACAATGTACTGAATGATTATAAGGCCTTTGTCATTGATATAGTAAATGGGGATACCACTTCACTGTATTTATCCTCACACTTCACACTTCATACTTCATACATCATATAAACATACATGCATAAGTGACACTTCATACCTCATACATCGCATACGCTCATCACACGCGCCTCATATTTATGCGCGTCCTTATGTCCGAATAATCGTTCACAAGTGTACTATTAAATCGTTCCCAACTAGTCTGGTCGAATTGTATATTAACATGTCCAACACGAACCTGCAACTTATGTTTTATTAACAACATAGCAATGGCTAAGAGAAATTCTTTGCTTAGACCTTCAACAGCCGTGTCCATGTTATCGGTCTGCGTGCGTACATACGTTTAAGCGCACCTGCTACACTTACTGAATCTTTGGAATTCTTGAATCTATTGGTTACAATAGTTAACGTGTACTGGTAGGTACGTATACATACGCGATCAAGTGGAAGAAACAAAAGATTCAGCCTGGTAAACTCCCTTGGGTGTCCTATCATGAAATCGTTCGTGATGCGGTTAGTTAAATTTGCCACAACGTTTGTTTGGCCAACGCCTCTTCAGCAACCGCCTTGCCGAGCTTGCTAACTTTTCAACAGCGCTTCACCTTTCCAGTACTCTCGGGGACAATCTTTTCATTGTTGATTATATCAACGTACTTTACCTCCAAATGCAATCTTAGCCCTCATGCCTTCTTTGATGATCCATCTAGCAATTCTTTCTCTGAGTGTAAGATTGAAGTCATTAATGATGCCTCATCGATTTGTCAGCGGTTGCTTACCAGCAACATTATCGACCAATGAATTTTTCGCACGTTGATGCATGAACCTATTGAAGGTCCGAAGGATGTATGAAACACGAATCATCAATTCTGAGGCTATTCTTCGCAAAATCAATGTAGTAGTGCAGAGTGTCGTTGTAAATATAAGCCAGAAAGTCACGTCTACGATTACAATCTCATGATCGAAGCCTAAATTTCATGTGACTTGTTCTACACCAATGACCGAGCGGGGACGATCGTATACTTGAGATCGCTCTAGCGTCATTGTGCGTGTATTACAGTTGGCTTAATATCCTATCACGGCCGTTCTGGGTTCTTGACGCGAATAACGTTCTGGTGTTCTTGCTAGACGGTCGCTCAACTTATGGTATGGTTTAACTTCGCACAGGCGCCTAAGATATTGTTCCTATCACTGATGAAATTCGAAGAAGCTTTCTTTGATGACCGAGTCTAAATGTTTCACACGTGAACACAAGCCCACTTTCAGTTCTGTCATCTCAGTTGAATCTCCGCAATATATGATTAACTTTAGACTGTCATCAAAGAGAAACTGGCTCAAAGATAATTCCGCAAATAAATAAATTACGCGTGCAGAACTGGATATCAACAAAACTGACGAACATATTGTGATACCATTACATAAGAACGTAGCACTTACACTGGTTTTAGCAGTTGCCGCACGCTTTTGTGCAAACATCAATAAACATTTTATGGATCAACGATAGTCAAAAGGAGGCAAACGATTGACAATAATTATTAGGCTAAGTTACACAAGAAATCAAATAACTGGCTGAATGAGACAACTTACAAAACGGTTGGTGTAAAAATTATGTGGTACTCGATCTGTTTGTATGGCAAGCTAGCGTTGATAAAAATTATGACTGTAATACGTAATCTTGTTTGTATTTGTATTTGTCCTCGTCTTTGCATTTGTGCGTTTTACTTGTACTTGCGCATTGTACTTGCACTTGTGCAGTGTACATTTTATTTGTCAGTCACGTCCGACGTGCAATCTCAGAGACATGAACTAGTATGATAATAGAGTTTTTGTTGGTTACTGATCTAAGTCAAAGTCTTCTACTCCCTTGACGTTCCAATGGCATGGGTGCCTGTTGGTCACATTCACTTCTGGGTGTACGCGAGTGATATGATGACAAAGCCATGGGCGGTAGAAGTCTTTGCCCTAGAGCTGTACCAACAATCTAAGCAGGCCGTTATTATACTATTCACCAAATAGTAACTCGACATTTTCATTTATTTTTCAGTTGTTGCTTCATACAATTCTCTAATTTTATTTTTGTGTACAAATCTGGTCGATCTAAAACGTTTACCACTCAGCATCATATTTTTCAAGTTCTTTAATATCCTATCGTCACTTTCTTTGCGGATATTGTTTATATCTACTCTATCTCTTTATCATACAATTCTAAGTTTATTCCAATTATTTTATTACGGCTGTCAATTTCATAAGCTCTTTGGCAAACCACTTCTTCTTGAAATGTATACATGAATATCTTTTAAGTATTTATCTACCACGAATTTTTCTGGATAAATTAGATTATTTATCTATCGCTGTTTATACGCCGATCATCTGCTGTTTTTATGGTCCGTCTGTTTCAATAGTTCGCAGCTCTATGTCCTCACCAGCTCTTATTTGCTGCATTTCTGCATCAGTACCCTCTAATGGATATCTAGGAGGTGCATTTTATGTTTCATCTATCTGTCGTTTCCTACCACTGATTCTATCTAACCTCCCTTGAAATTGTGTAATACTAGCGATTTTGTTTTGTTATGTTTTCGTGTGTGTAATTGTCTTTTGTGGCTTTGTACCTTTGAAAAAGGAATCGGTAGATTTCAACACCGCTTGGGCTGATTTCGCACCATTGTTGCACTGTTGTTTTGTCAGGGCTTTTTTGTCATATCTATTATTTCCCTGACAAACACGATCTTTATTTGATCCAGTGCCTTAGAAAAGACTATTATTTACCGTGTGATTGATAACTTACACACACATACATACATCCATATATGTATGTATGTATGGATGGATGGATGGATGGATGGATGTATGGATGGATGGATGGATGGATGGATGGATGGATGTATGTGTGTGTGTGTGCATAACAAAGGACGTTTATATTGCATCTTTACCGATATAAAACTAGTTTTTTTATAGTGTATACCATGCTAGTCTTTTATATAAATTGTATAAACTCAGTATGAATGGGCTAAACCTTCTCATTAGTTATGCTAAAATATATTACAGACGCAACACTAATGGTGCTGCTGTTGAGTGTTAAACCCAGTTTTAATTCGCAACTGATACAATGATAATCTAAATTTAGCAAATGTTGTATAATTCTAAGTTTAGAAAGCAAAATATTCACTTAGTCATCGAATTTGAATAATTGCTTAGAAGGTTGTCATGAACATAACACGCAACTATACAGAATATAATTAATCATATTTTGAATGAATAAAATTAGGAGTCCTTGCTTAAATATTAAATGATAATTCAACAACATATGGGCCATTCGAAATATATGAAAAGCCATATCTTCTTTTAAGGCTTTGATTAGAACAGTTTGTTTAATCATTACTAAATTCTCTTAATAATCCATTGTATAAGTATTTATCAATAATGTTTCCAGTATTTACAATATAGCACCAATACTTAACAATTCGTACATATCATGATACATTAAGAGGGTGAATTCATCGTTTATTCTCATGCTGCATATAGTAAACCTGACACGCAGTAAGTTGAACGAAATTTTAAATGTACACGTTCAAATTCATTTGACTTGAAAATCTCCAAATTTGACATGCGTAACTTTAACCAAAACCTAACAAGTGCAGTATAATTATTCACAGTGCTTATTAGCAAATTGCAGCTGTTACATTTGAATCTAATATAGTCTTAATTATATTTACAAAATGTGAAGACAGTATACCAACCTATAAAATATTCATTGAATAATTTGTCACCAGCCAAATATTTATTGAGTTTCAAAGCTTACGACAGATATTACCTTTGCAGCTTTAAAATTACAATATTTGATCTCAAATTCATTATTTTGACAAAACTTATCGGCTTCATCATTGTTAACTACAGTATTGCTAGCATGTAATTCAGAGAAATACTTATAGAAAGAATTTATACGAAGATTTTGTACATTTTATGTGAAAATAACCTCAAACAATTTTTGTTGGTTTAACTATAACATAAGTCTTCAGCTTCCTTAATTTTATTGGCATTAAATACTAACATCTTCGTATGGTGAAGTTTCTTATAACTGCTTCTAGTAATACACATCCAATCCATTTTCTATTTTACAGTTGAATGAATTAAATAAGTTAATATAATCTCAATGGGATGAATAAGGTTATTGCAAGAATGTTCGAAATGTTTAATACTACATTTTCACAGGAGGTACGGATACGCAATGGATATTCGTAAACAATGGATCCCTCACCATACACGTTGTTCTTTATAGACCTCTTCGTTGTAAATTTTACATCAGTATATCCTAATACGAATGACCGATGCTTCTTCTTTACCATAGGAAGCATACTAGAATATACTATTGATAATACAAATAGACCTAAGACTGCCTCTATGATATCAATACTCGAACCCTATTCAGGTTAAATGATAGAGATGTTTTCTAGTTTGAATTCCAACTATCGGTAGATCTGTATACCACTGGTGATAAGGGATAATTGCGCATAGTATCACAAAAGTGGAAAGAAAATGCATGTTGAGATTCTACTCGTGTCACCACACCCGTATTAAGCTTTCTGCGACTGATATCACGGGAGATGAATAATTACACGTGTAACAACTACTTTTATAAGGATTGTCTGCAGCATTTCAACACCCCAACATAAATTAAATTAGCATTAAATAGTAGTCGTATTATTTATATCATAACCAAAATGGGTAAATTTCATCAACTACCAAGAGCAACTAAACATTATGTTGTTGTTGTTGTGGGGCTTAACGCCATTTTTCAGCACACTATAGGCTATACATGGCGGCCAGTAGTAATGGTGGAGGAAGAAACCGGGAAATCCGCGGAAAGAACCACCGACCCACGAGAAGCTACTGGCAATTCATCAAGACTGTACTATGAATTTCAGATATCCTAAGTATATAGCCCTTTTGATCCACAATCCATACGGTTATGGTGCCCTCCAATTTATCAAATACCATCCTTAACAACGATGAAAAGTGCATCACTTTTTTCAAACTTTTTCGTACTTAACACATTGGTCAATTTTACTAAATAAGTTAAAATCAAAAGGACAATTCCGTTCTTGAAAAACCACGTATTCACGAACCAATCATTGGTACAGTTAGCAAAATATATAAGTAATGACAAATTCACAGAACCAACGAATATGTGGATTCGTTCCAACGATTCGGCAAAGGCTAAGCCATTAAATGTATTTCATTACTCACGCACAGGCGACAAGATTACAAAAGTAAGGCTATACCTATGTTCATGATGAGATGCAATATTTAAGTCTCGGAGACATGTATGACTACTATGTGAAGAAAAAGACATTGTTCTTATGCGATATATTTGAAGAGTTTATAAATTCATGAAGAATTACAAACTAGATACATCACACTATTATGATGCACTTGGTTTAGTACACGATGCACTAATGAAGAATCGCAAATTAGAAATAGAGTTGATAACTATGATATGCTCCAATTGAAAAAGAAAGAAATTTGATGTGGAATGTCCTTGGTGCCATGCAGATATGAATTGCATATTTTCGTCTATATATCCATGGTCACGAAACTATATTAAACCAAAGACCCAATAACGTACAAAGACCAGCGATGAGTTTAAAAGAGAACTTCTTCAAACTGACGAAGAATTATGTTTTGGCAAACAAATGGAAATCTTAAGAAGAAATCTAAATTGTAGATATGTGCCAATAAGAAGAATTTCTGAAAATAGTCAAAGAGCATCTAATTTGTCACTAGAACAATCTTACAGAAAGATGCAGTACTTCATGAAGAATTAGGTTATCGAAGCCTATCTATGGGGGAATCTGTATTCTGCATGTGGTAAATCATTGATGTACGACTTCAGCTACCATAAGCTGAAACTAAAATATGTCGATCGTAGAACTACAGTCTATATTATACACTTCCATAATGATTCCAACTGATCTTTTTGACTAGGACATAACCAAGATTGGCACGCTACCAGTGAGTATCCTCGATATATCTATATATTGTTTAGATGCGACATGTGAGGTGTAAGAATTTTATTAGTTTGTGGGTTAAGGAGCAAGCTCTGCTCCTACGGACCAATGAGGAAGAAACGGAAGTAAGGAAGGGATCCAAAAATCAGTCATAGAAAAACTCTTTTTCGAGATTACCTAAATTGCCTCTCTGACAAGCGCGTGTATTCGATATGAATGTGAATAAGGTTGAGTTGTCAGACTTTGATGACAAACGTTATCTAGTGGACAACGTACATAACTTTTTGGTTTTAATGAATGTGATGCGTATATACATAATGGAATCTAATTCAGA
>JAECUM010058070.1:0-23217 GCA_016617855.1 Megalonaias nervosa | reverse complement strand
AACACTCCAGCCCAGTTGATCTATGTTGTGGTGTTCCACAGGGGTCTGTTCTTGGACCTCTTCTCTTCATTCTATACACTCAGCCACTCTCAAGTGTTATAGATCATTATCCAGTGCTTCACCAATTGTATGCTGATCACACCCAACTATACAAATCTAGCCACCCAACTGAAGTTGAAGCTACCATTCAAGGCGTAGAGAGGTGCATTTCCGATGTGAAATCATGGATGACATGTAACAAGCTGCAGATGAAAGATAATAAAACTGAAGCCATCCTGATTACAACACAAAGACTGTCTCATTCACATCCTTTACCTCAGACAATAAATATCAGCAACACCAACATTAAATTCACACAGTCACTACGAGACCTAGGTGTTACTCTCGACAGTACTCTCTCATTGCACCAACATCTCATGAACATATGCAAGGCTGCATCTCTTGAGCTGAGACGCATCAGCTCCATTCGCAAGTATCTTTCAGTTGATGCCGCTAAAACACTTGTGTGTTCCTTAGTACTTTCAACACTGGACTATTGTAACTCAATCCTGTCTGTTCGTCTCAATATCTACTCCAGAAACTTCAAAATGTTCAAAACAGAGCTTCTCAGATCATCCTTAGAGTACCACGATCTCAGCACGCCTCCACGCTGATCTGTACCCTACACTGGCTATCCATTCGATCCAGAAGTAAACACAAAATTTGTTCTCTGTGCTGCGTTTCATTGACGGGCTCCAGTCCAACATACCTATCTGACCTCAATCATGTGTACACACCAGCAAGATACTTACACTCCTCTTCTGACACTCGTATTCTCATTATTCCCACTATGAAAATGAAATCATATGGACAACCTTCTTTTGCATACCAGGGCCCAGCAACGTGGAACGAATTTTCCACTGAACTTAAACACAAAGACACAGTGTTCTCATTCAAGAGCGCTCTTAAAACTCACCTATTTCAACTGCAAGAACAGACTTAAAGACCTAATAATGTTTCCTTACCATAAATATTTACAGCATGTTTTCTGTTTTCTAATTTTGTTGTGTTTGTTTTTATTTTTATAATCCTATCATTATATATGTTTTTTAAGTGTTGTCAAATGTTGTAAAGCTCTTAGAGCCTCTCAAGGTTGGGCGCTATACAAAGTCCTCATTATTATTATTATTATTGTTATTATTATTATTATTATTATTAATATTAATATTAATATTATTATTATTATTATTATTATTATTATTATTATTATTATTATTATTGTTATTATTAATTTGTAGTCAGATTTAGTTTTAGCAGCAGTGATTATTGGAACTGCGACTTCTTTGCCCACGCTACACAGTGACTTAGCTAAAGGGTAAGGTTATGGGTAATCCGCCTTCAACTGACAAGCTTTTTCTGATCAAGCATTTGATTCTATTGAGAACGACAGCACTGATTTATACCCTACTTGTGCAATTACTAGAGCTATGGCAAAAATAGCTCTTGAGAATGACGTTTATCAGGAAATTGTTCCTGTGGCTGACATGTGTATTGGTGAGGCTTCTGATGAGGACACCGTTGCTACTGTTACTGATCAATCGACAATCGAGTGGTATTGATCATTGTGATCCTCTTTTAACCACTCTTTCTCTTATTTCTAGTCAGGGTGACAAACGACAATCACTTGTCGTCGAACAGGAAACAGATCATTAGATCTCCTATGTGTTTTAGAGGGCTATTAACGAAGTAGATTCCGCAGAGGTGCCAACTTGCTTTTTCTGCAAAATGGGGTTCTTATGTAAACATGGGGACCACCATAGGTACCCACTGGTGACGAGTGGTCAGTGAGCTATCAATTGCTGTTACCAAGTCGTAGAGACAGGAAACTCTTAGAGTAACCCGTGACACTCATTTGGCTGGTAATTTAGGAGCCCGTAACACTTATCACAAGATCTTACATCATTCGTATTGGCCGGACATTGAAAGGGATGTTTCCAGATATTGTCGAGCCTGTTTTATTTGTCAATTGGCCCTATTTTGTTCTTTTGAACTATCTTTTGGACATCTAGTAAATGGATCATTGAAGCTGTTAAAATATAAAAACAAATGTTCTTTTAACAGATGATTCAGGCATTAATATTTTTGTTGTGGCTCTAATTGTGAAGTTGCAAGATATACTATTCCGTCTACCTCCTCCCCCCCAAAAAAAAATATAAAGAAGGCAGGTCAAATCTACAGAAGAAAGAACTTTTGTACCCGCTGATAAAATTCTGTAATTTTGCCAAAACTTCAAAATCGTCTCAGGTTAGATATTATGATCCTTATAAAATCTAAATGAAGTTGACTTAATTTATATCATCAACATTCATGGGAGACTGAAACACAAACAACTTCGTCATATGCCTTGTAACTATGTCAAATAAATATGTTGATGGAGATAACCTGTAAATCATTTACAAAATTTAATTGTTCCCGTCCCATACAGAATTAGATGATGACGTACAATCGGATCGTACCGACTTTGGTTCAGTCAGTGATAAAATTCTAAAATGTTAAATAATCTGGACAAAAATTTTCACATACACATCCACAAGAAAAGAATGAGTTAAAGAAGCTAATACGTGAATATTAGCACATGTTCCTAGATATTCCAACTCGATCAATCAAATTCCACCATGATGCTGAAACTGTAGATTCTAAGCCCATAATACACTCAAGCAGTAATGTTTGAAAACGGAAATCGAATAATTGTTGGAGCATGACTTTATTGAAAAACCAGGCAAGTGTTCCATACTTGTACTTACAACAGAAATGTGATCAGTGTCACCAAAACAGACTCATTTCCAATACCAAGAATTGATGATTGTATTGATAAAACTGGAATTGCAAAATATGTTTCTAAGTTTGAACATTTAACGGATACTGACAGATTGAAATACATTTCGTTTTTTGCAAGTCCTGTTGGACTGTACCTATACAAAGTGTAGTCATTTGGTATTAAAAATTCTCCCTCAACATTCCAGAGATTAATGAGTGTGATTGTGTGTGTGATTTGGATTTTTAGCGTAGCTTTAGCAATTTTCCAGTCATATCGCTACGATGTATGCAGTGTGGCAGTTATAATGATGTTTAACACAGGGGTATTATGCCCCACCCAGTCACATTATCCTGACACCAGGCCGACCAGTCCTAACATTAACCTCATAATGCTGAGCGCCAAGCGAGAAAGCTGTCCTTACCATTTCTATAATTCTTTGGTATGACTCGGCCGGGGTTCGAATCTTAGGTGGACGCTATAACCATTAGGACGCCTGAGCGGTATAGCAGATTAATGAACTTGATAACATATCGTATGGATATATGTGATGCGTTCAGCTACGACGTCATTACATTCAGCGACGGCTGGAAAAATCATCTGGATTCTATCTGGACATTTTTCGTTGACTGAGGCTAATTTGATAATTAATTTAAGCGAAAGTGAGTTTTGCTGCGGTTGTGTCACATATTTAGGACATATTGTGGGCATGTTCAAGTTAAGCCAGTAGAAGCCAAGGTCAAAGCTATATCTGAATTCCCTGTGCAGAAAAGCAATTGATGAGAGTTTTCTGTATGGCTTGATATTATCGGAAATGTTGTTTAAATTGTTCTATAGTTCCTGGGTCCTTGAACAATTTCTTCAGTAAGGAAACCAAGCATTATTGGTCTGACAAATGTCAGAAGGCGTTCGATAAAATAAAGGCTATACTTTAACGTGCGCCATTACTTTCTTCTCCGGATTTCAACAATCTTTAAAATGTCAGTTGATGCGAATGATAATTCAGGAAAATAAAAGACGGTGTGAATCTTCCAGTGCGCTATTTCTATAAAAAAAAATTAAACAAGCACCAGAGAAATTATTTCACTATTATGAAGGAGTGTTTGATTTTACCAGAATTTGAAGTGTATATAAATTCTGCTCCTGCCTTATTGTATTCAATGATCACAACCTCTTACTTTCATCAATAAAATGAAAACCAAACATCAGAGATTGTTGAAGCGGAGTTTGCTGTTTTATGAACATCACATCGAAATTATGAATCTCACAGGAAAAGAAACTTTAATCGCAAATGTGCGTTTACATGAATCAGAGTTCTATATTGCTTTTTTTAAATACATTTTTGTAAATTCATAATACACCTTCCTGTGAAATGTCATTATTATAATCGTTTGGGTTTGATATGAAAAAGAAAGCTTGAAATCGTTTTTTCCTTGGAGGCGTTATGTATATCTATAATTTCAGTAAATTTAATTCATGACTAAATTTGAATGATTTTCGCTGGATGAAATTACGAACGTGCATAGGTTATATCTAATCATATTCCAAACGCACAATTGCTTAGATTCTTGTGCTGACAGTTGCTAGTAACAAAATTATTAATACAAATGTTGACGAGTTTCGCGCTTTGTCCCATTTGTTAAGTTGGTCAGGTGGGTGCTTAGAAGAAATTATGTTATTTCCTTTTGGTGGGATGGGTCATGTGAGTTGTTTTGCGATGTCGGAGATTTGCAAATTGTCACGTAGAAGTAGTAATGATATGCAGGTTTTAGCCTCTCGCTTGTATATCGTGTTCTTATTTCTTGTGTTATTCTTGTAATATCAAGATCGGAAACTTATTTTATCTTGTATTTTTATATTTTATTTGAGAGGAAAAACATTTCTTTGGGTAATTCACAAAGGAGGTCTGGACAAAGCCTTTTTATACGTCATGACTGTTGGCAGACCAGTATATTCTTTGATCTGGAAGTTATATGGAATATTTCATTATTTTGGACTTTTATATAACTTTTCAGGATTATATGGGATTCAGCTTATAATACTGTAACCATGATAATTACACTGTTGTTAAGTTGTTAAGTTTTAGAAAAATTGTTTGTTTAGCTTCTTTTTATTGCTTAGTTTGTGATCATGGAGACGTAACATGCTACTGTTACTACTACTACAGCATGTTCGGTCCTTAAACCACGACTGCTAATGCTTGATCCAGTATGGTTAAAGCTTCTACACTTGCTGCTGATTCGATCAGCAACCAATGCTGGCAATACTCTGTCGTGGTGTCTGTTTCTTTATTCAGACCTACCACAGCGATTGCTACGGCTATTTCTACTAACCACCTATTATTTATATGTATACTAGCTGCCTAATACGTCTATTTCTTCTTGCAATGAAAGCATTACCAGAAGGGCATGCCTCGAAAACAGTTAATGCGGTCATCTCTGACGGAATATGCTTTAGAATGAGGATTCAGATCGGGCTTTTTAATACACTTTCTATCTCTCAGTAACGACATTTCCGAAGAAATCCTTGCAAAATCGGCCTTTCAATGTTCATATAATGTGCGCGTTTGTTTCCAGCAATCACCTTCCGTGTCGGAACTCGAATGCTCTTGAATGGGTCACATCTAACAGTGAGTACATTTGCTCTGACCATCGTTGCGTCATTAAGTGAATATTCCGAGTTTACTATATTTCGCGAGACTAACATGAAAGTAGCAATATGAACATCTTGAGGTAAATGCATATTTGTTAACAAGTTAACAAATGTATGGTCAAAGATACGTGTGTTGAATAATTATCATTCAAGAGAATCTAGACATACCCCATTATTTCAGAAAAAAATACAGACTTATTTATTAAAGCTAATGATAATAGGCTCTTTATATGCAGCATCAGGTCTGACATCAAGGTGCTTAAAACAGTGCATCACGATGAAGAAATAAATTGAATCTTTCATGCAGTTAGATGCACTAATCTGTATTTGGCCCATTGAACATAACAATTTGAGGATTACGTAATCTTTGCAAACCAGTCTGAAATGATTTTAAAAAAGACAATAAAGCTAAATAATCCAAGTCAAATGAGCTCGGGTTTATTTTTTCATTGCGGCTAAGATATTTTTGACACAATTCAGTTGCAAACTGCTTGAGGACGCACTTAAGAAAGGCTGAATATAATCCGATAGGAGAATGTTAGGTAATCAATCTGCCAGCGATGCTTGCTCAAACAGACTCTCACCAGACTCAAGGTTGAATGTTCCATATCTTAGAATGAAATCTTATTGAACTATCCAGTTTCAAAGTTCAGAGTAAAAAGTGTCTAAAATAATTGTCAAAAGCACGTTATTTTTCCGACAAAATGAGAAATCTTGCAGACTAAATTAGATTTGTAATTCAATATGAGTTTCCTGCATTAAACTCGACAGTGAACTATCTTTGTGTGGATACGTTTCATACAACAAAATATGTATCCATTGCATCACACGAATACACTGAAGACCATTTTCGTTATCAGTAATGAAGGGGTTTAAGATGTTGGCGTGGCTTGATATTTGGATAGGTAAAATGAACTATGGTATTTTGATGGGACGAAGTGTTGTTGAATGGGGATGGTGGCAATAGTTAGAAGAGGAAGTAAGTGTCTACAGTCTGGTATTCCTGTCATTCTCAGTTTCTCAGTTTAGTCTTTTACGCATGAATAAAGATCTACAATAGACTAAATGTTCCCATTTCGTTGTCAAAGGGCATTCAACTAATCAAAGCCAGACGATGGAATTACATGGATATTCTTTAAAGAGGTCGTTATTTGACTTTGATAATGAATGCAATCCTTGTGGAGAAGATCACCTATCTCGCATATTTCCTAGCACTTTACCATTTTTGAAAAGCTTAATAGTACTGCTACTACTACTACTACTACTACTACTACTACTACAACAACTACTACTACTACTAATAATAATACCATATATATTTCAATATATAACAATTCCAAAATTCTGTTTCATTGTATTGCCTATTATATGTTATTTTGGTGTAAACGAATGTCTTGATGGAAAAGTATTTAAATTTTTCCATACTATAATATCTGCATCGTTGACCTTGCCACCCCCACCATACTAGAGACATTAGACGACCTAATTAACATATTAATATCCATTGCTACAAAGTGGGTAGCACTACTACTACTACAGCTACTTCTACTACTATTACTTATTATTATTATTATTATTATTATTATTATTATTATTATTATTATTATTATTATTAAAGTCTTTACTCTAGGTCACAAAATGAAGTTGATCTTGCTTCCAGTAATGACCCTGCATGAAGATATATTAATGAAATATTATTTTTCACTTCTTCAAATATGACCTTCTATTTTTAAGAAGTGAAAATATATGCGTCAGAATAATTTTTAAGAAAATATTTCTATATTTCACACCATAATTGTGAATGATACATTATTTAATGCACCAAAATCCAGTACCGTAATGTGGCTTGAAGCATTTAAAAAATTCTTATGATAACTGCATGTGTACTTGGCCGTTATACATCTCAATCCTTTATTTATGAACTGCTGCT
The DNA here is from genome assembly GCA_016617855.1 of Megalonaias nervosa. Taxonomy (NCBI): domain Eukaryota; kingdom Metazoa; phylum Mollusca; class Bivalvia; order Unionida; family Unionidae; genus Megalonaias; species Megalonaias nervosa. The sequence continues at coordinate 15,841 of JAECUM010058070.1, read as the reverse complement.
CTTTACTTACAACATTTTGTGTGAATGGTTCTTTAACGGCTCCTTTGGTACCATCAGACAGAGACTGGACAACGAACATGTCCTTGTCAGTGCTTATATACGGATTTTCGTTGTGGTGAAGGTAGATCGATTTCTGCCCTCTATTGAGTTGGATCTCTCTGCCAAACAAACACAGGAGTACCTGGATAAACAACAAAATACAAATTAAATAAATAAATAAATAATAAATGAAATAAGATAAAATAAATAAATAAGTGCTAGTTGGGCTATTAGTCAATGATATCTTTTGCTGGGAAATAGTTTCCTTAAACTGCAATAAAATACAAACAGGTTTTTATTAGTCACTGCCGTACATTAACCAAATAATGCATCAAAGTTTCAATCTGATAAATTCAACTATTGTAATTAAAGACAGCCGCAAAACTTTTGCATCGAGCAATTAATTAGTTAATAAATGAAACGATTCTTATATTATAACAGATACAAAATGACATTATATAAAGAGCGAGTGATATGTATTAGAAAAAGTCTTTAGCTCTCTAGCAAATATCTAGACAGTTTGCTGATAGAAAGGTAAATACAATCGATGATGTGATGAATATTTCATCTGATCCATCAGATAGACGGACACAATTTGTTTGCCCAGAAGGAAAATGAGATCCGGATTACAAAATAAAGAAGCATTTCGACAAGCCCGGGACATAAGTGATGCTGAATTCTTTATTAGTAGTGCTTCATATTTGTCACTTTTATTCAAATTGTATTCCCTGTTACATTTCAAAAGAAGATATATGGCTTCATGGTGGCAATAATTTTCAATTTATTCTACATACATTCCTAGCGTGGATAGATTGGCTGACTTTTGTATATTTATATTATGTATGGATTATGTTTTTTCTTGGAATGAAAGAGATAGAAAGAGTCCTTTTATGTTGCGTTATTGTTAGAAAGAAAGCATTCCAAAACTTAGCTCCCGGAGAAAACTTTGCTTTCTACAAAGAAGACATCGAGATATCTTGCATGTTCATCGAGATAAAGACAGTTTCATTGCAACTATTGATAAATCACTAGAGGCGTCCTGATGTTGGATATTACGGTTACGGTAATTTGTCGTACACAAGAGGAATAAATATAATTGACAATAATAAAATTAAATTTAAAATTAAACAACTAACCCAGTCGCAAAATACAGTTTAAATGAATAGTGCATGTCGGCGTAAAAGGGATAACTTACCTGTATCTAGTGCGGAAACAGTACAGGGCATAGTCAGCTATTATGCTGCTGTGAAACAAGTTCTTTCACTTCTCCCTTGAAGTCAAATAGTATATGCCTTGGTACAAAGGACATTTATATACCACACTCAACATAAAACTGCTTAACATCTTAAGAAAAGCCCGGAGAGCATGTATAATCTGCAAAAGATCCATTGGATCTGCTAATATACTTAAAAGAAATCAGTAAATGACGAAACATTATAACTTAGATAGTAATGAGCGCAGATAATCACGCAGGAATACTAAATAGGATAAAGCGATGTCTTGCTGTACACCTGTCATGTTATGCTGGGTATATAATGACAAGCTTGCTATAATTACGATTCTCCTCCTTAATAATGTAACCTGTATTCTGTTAAATCTTCTATTAAATCTTCTTTGGAAGATTATATGATTATCCTAAAGTAGATGTAACATTACACAATAACTTATTCAGTCTTTCATATGAATTATATGACAATGGTTTGTATCGTTTGTTCTCTGTGTAGTAGATGATACCTACTTGCTATTAAGTTTGATGTTATTCGGCAGAGACCACGTGGAACTAAATACATTCATAACATCAAAAAAGTTTGACAAACCGATGTTTTAAGCTTATGAATGAGCATGCTTGGATTACAGTGAAAAACATTTTAATCTGTGCTTGCATCAATTTAATTTCAGAGTCAAACTGTCTTTAAACCATATTGATAACATTTAAATTCATTGAAATCTCAGAGCCGAACTCTCAAAAACGTACGTAATGTTATTTGGAAAGACGTGACTTTTGAAGTGTTAAACAATTTGACTATCCCGAATATTATGCACACAATTTTACTAATAATTAGCGGGACCATACTTAATATAATTAGGAACGTAGATGACGATACTATTGACTATGCGAGGAAGAATTTCGAGCCAGTTTATCACCATCAGTGTTTCCATCAGATCTGTTATCTACATTGCCATCATCATTAGTGTTTCTATTACAATTGTTATAATAATAATAATAATAATAATAATAATAATAATAATAATAATAATAATAATAATTTATTATTATTATTATTATTATTATTATTATTATTATTATTTCAGAATTACTGTCACTTTTTATTGTTTATCCATTTACTTATATTATGCCCACTTCAATTCATCTTGTTAGTGTTAAGCCAAGCTTTATTTTCTAGACTGTTTTCTCTTTAACATTATACGTGTTAATATCCAAACTCGAAATCTGTACAATGCTTATTAATAAATACATCTAACTTAATTTAAAATCAGTAAACGCAGAGATGACATATTGAGATGAAACATTAGTTAGCTTATTTATGCATATGATGAAACATAATTCATTCAAAGGCTTAATTAAAATATTGATACGGACTTTAATTCGTCTGTGAAATGCATCATAAACAGTACATATGTAATAATATGCAGAAGGTTAAGCTTCCAAAATATATTTAAATTAATAATATATTCACAGTTTCATTTGCTTAAGCATTTATGTTACTTATCTGTTTAATTTACATTTTTATCCATTTCATTTAAATTGCAAAACAAGTTTGTATTATAAAACTCCATGTTGTTCTATTGACAGCATAAATGCTTGCTTCTTTAAAGAATTACTATATGCGAGTAAGAATTATAGAAACCCTAGATAAACAGTATCACTAAGCTATACTGAATAATTATTCACACTAATTTATAACACTAGCATCATGCCATACAATGATTTCTTGTTTTATATTCTTGATTTAACTCTACAGTGGGCTTAACTAATCCAAACTAGTTCGAATGGTTCAGCGTTACATACACACCTTCATTCACTCTCATAAAATGTTAAATACATATAGATTTGAATGGCCGAAGTCTATTCATATCAGTACTCATAGAAATCCTTTAATCTGATTATATGTTAATATTTGCACACATATTTGTATTTATATTTACTAATTATTTATGATGATGTAGCTGATGACGCAATGATAAGGGCGATGGTGAATTTTGAGGTACTCACTAAACTATCTGTAACATTGTATAAATATTTCTTTCATCACGTCATAAAGGTCATCTTTTTCACGAATTTAAATGGCCTGTAAAGGTGAAAAGCACCTTTCTCAGTTTATCTCATTTAGTTTTGAGCTTGATGAACTAAAATTCGCGCATCAGCCATTATATAACAGTGGAAATTCGTCTTATTAGTGACGTCATTTTGGTTGGCGTTTTTGTATTTCATTCTTGCCAGATCTAACGTATTGTCCGTAATTGTTCTCTTGGTTAATGATAGACACTGTCTTTACTTTTCGTTTTATTGATTTGCATATATTGTACGTGATGTAAGTTTCCTTATAATATTTATCAGTTTTTGAAACACATTTGTTGCATTGAGCACAATGTGGTGTTTCCCGTTGTCGTTCAAATATTGCAACCACGTATCTTATCAATGTGACCCCTAACTGCATTGAAAACTTGAAACTTAAAATGCAGTGAAGTCCATTTCACATCTTATGCTTATGCATGACTTTCTTGGATGGTCGATGAAACGATTTGTTTTGAAACAAAACGTGCAATATGGATCCTCTAGATTCATAAAGACTATCATATTAGCTAATGTCAAACCAATGGTACAATATGAAATGATTTGCTGGCGACCTTAAGTAAATGTCATGTTAAAAAGTTTAACATTATATGACTGTCTGCCCTCAGCATACATCTTTACTGTCAATGATCATCATAGACTGATCTACCACCCAAACAAAAACATTCAGCGTCCTTGGAGTGACCAATATCCCGCACCTTGCCTTTAAACACGACGCTTGGAATCATAATTATATAATGTTCACTGTTAATGGCTGTTGTAGAGTGACTTACTGGAGATTTAACTCCATTAAGAGCATGTTAACTTCCTAAACCCACTTTAGTTTCCAATTGTCTGCCTATCAAGAAACTAAAAACCTATCCCGCTATGTCTTCTTTACCATTTGCTTTTTCAGAAAAGTACCATCTTCTAAGCAATCATAACCACACCTGAAACAATACCATCACATATGCAGTGTAGAAGAGATTTGAGCCGGAGTACGCATACGCATTAACAAATATACATATATCCTAAGAAACAGATTAAAATGGACTAGAATATAACAAGATATATACTACTTAAGGCTAGACACTTATACAACTAAGTGTATTCAAACATATCATATTTTCGATTGACAAACATTGGTCGGAAGTGTGTTGCTAATTCTTTATGAGGCAGAGTTGTGTTCTAACATGAATGTACGATATGCCACTCTCAACTTTAATACAAAGACCTACCCTATCTAATGACAGTTCATTTCGTTTCAAATCCTTTTTAAAGCTGAATTAATTATGTGGAATTAACTGTTGAGACGTGAGTTAAATATGCCACATCCTCAAACTATTTCAGAACACGAAATTGTGCATCACGTAGAGAATGTTCGTACTTGTCAACAGAATAGTTTTGTCCGTACAATGTAATGGAATATAACAAAGTCGACAGGAACGCTCACACATAGAAAATCATACATATGCTCTATGATAAATGCAGAGAAGGAAGAGAAAGGAATAGCGGTGCTCCACACACACACACACACACACACACACAAGCGCACACATAATTTCTTCTATAGTCATAAACAAGATTGTGAGAAGAAGAAGCCCACACTAAAGAATAAACCATTTTTCAATTTTATGAGGATAAAAGGGATGGTTTATATATTAGGTCAATTCTCTGTAGGGTTACCTATTATTGTATAAAAAAACTTTGACAGAAATTTTGTTACAATGGGAATGTGTTATGAGGGATCCTTGGTTTTCAGTCAATGTGCCACACATTTACATTTTGCCAGCTTAGAAGTTGGTACACTTGACTCACCAAATCCATAAATCAGCTTAGTTCATACGAAACATACGGTTACCAATGATTTGTGCAGACAAACGTTGCATTTACCACATTGTTAACTTAAGGGAGAATTTCCATGGAGCTTATATTATATTCTCTATGATGATGACATGTCTGTTTCTGTCTTCTTTTTTTTTTTTAAACGGCAAATTTAATTTAATCATGAAAAAGAGAGATAGGAAGGGAGATAAAATATTCATTAAACAAATTTGATTTTAAAAAAGCTAATAGAATCAAAACAATCCTCAGTTTTAATCAACCAATTTATAATAAACCCTGCTTTTACTATGACATTTAACTTTGGAATTTCTTTTCTGCTGATCCAAAAATATTGATAGAGAGAGAGGGTTCATTTATGTGTTCCAGGTGGGAAAGGTGCAAGCTGATTCCAACGTAAATGGAATGATTGTACTTGTAAAGAATAAGCCAATGTTTGTAAAAATGTGAAGAGTAGACGTGTGTACATGCTTTACACCCAAAACACCTCATGTTGTTCTATTCAACACGACGTGACCAATACACGGTTATTCTGCCAACCTACTTCAAATCATGTACTATACAATAATCAAAATTTGCTATTCATAGCCCGGTTACCGGGTTGCACATTGTTGCGACTAATATCCAATTATCTATTCTCCGATCGACTGTGATTTCCTAACACTGAATCACAATTTCTATCCATCGACTTGCCATCTTACACCCCAGACTACACCATTCAACACATCGTTTGGAGTGACCACTTGTCAGTTATATTTTATCCAGCAAAAATCAGTTTTGTCAGTCATGGGATTGCACATTAGCATTTCAAATACTGCAAGTTATGTTATCTACCCTTTGTTTATGGAGCAACTGAAAAAGATATAAAAACAAACAATAAAAGACGTAAGTTCTTTTTTTCTCATGGTAAAACATTTGATCATCAGAAACAAAGGTTCACGTGCATCTGAGAGTGGAGAGGTCATTTACTTATTAATTTGATTTGCCCTTTTACACTTTGTGCCATTTAAGGGATCTGAAAATTTCTGTTTTAATTTGCTAACAACTTAGTCAACGGAAATGACATAAATAAAGCATAGTAGCCTATTTGATAATACACTAGTTCATTTTCACACGCTTACACGAATAACAGTTTTCGTTTATACCTAAAATACTGCACTGTATATAAATGAACAGGGTGCAAATTTTGAAATTTTGAAATTTATAGACTACTTACCTTTTGCATTTATATATTCCTTTAAAGTTAAATACATACGAAAGAGAACGTGAGATAATGGCGTTACTTACCATAATGAGTTTCTCTTTCACATACATTCTGTCTTACATATAAAATATAATATTAAAACCAAAGTAAATTAGTTAATTTGTGGTTTTGCATATGTGCATGCTGGATCGTGTAACATTGGATGTTGGAGACTCCAAATGGCGTTTCAGATGGGATATAATGGGGTGATGGTTAGTAGATAGATATTTGTCGCTCCAAACGGCGTGTTAGATGGTACATAGCATGGTAATGGAAGTAAATGGAGGGTGTTTTGGATGCAAATGTAGGTGTATAGGATAGCAGATAAGTGGGTATTTGTCACAACAAATGAATGTTGTATAGTAAATGTGTTATGCTCAATGATATGTTATGGATCGTAGACAATAGGATGTTAGTCACTTCAAAAGGCCTGTTCGATGTTAACCTGTTGGATGTACAAATATTATATGTAGAACTCGAACAGATTGTCATTTTTTAAATCGAACATAACCGTTTACTTCTTCTCTATGTCATTCGTTGATTTGACACAAACAACTAATCCAAAAGCCTAACGTAAGGTACTGAGTGGTTTGGTATTTAATACGAAAGCGGATTTAGAAATAAAAAGCTTCAGACTCTTTGCAATCTCTATCCCTATCTCTCGATCTCTTGATGCAAATAGAATAGCCAATTTTGTATGTAACGTGTCACAGCCGTACTGTAGAACCTGAGCAGCACGACACATTCTTGCCTAATTTCATAACGTGTCAAATGCAACTCTCGCCTCAACAGCTCAAATGTCACATAGTATTAAGCGTACGAACTCAAATCGTAAGAAAATGAAACGACATTGAGTGAGGTCAATCATATGTACCGAAAATAAATGTTGGTAAAACATATATATTTTGTAAACAGACTTAGAACCAAATCTGCCTAACAAGGTATTGCTATTTGCAACTCAGTTGCTCTAGGTTTTCATCAAACGGCAAATGGTAGCAGTTTAGCAAGAGGATTGTATATATGGCAGAAAATGCAAAACAAATATTATTACACAGATTAAACCTCTATTTGACTGCATGCCACGCTCAGTTCCTGGATTGGGAAATTAAGTCGATTCCTATCATTAAGTGAGCGTTTGTTCTTTTCTCTGTCCTGATTAATATTTATAGAAGGGTATGCTTGTGCATGTGTGTGTGTTTATATTCCCACTCAGTTTTTATAATTTGCTCTCTATGTACGGTATCATTTTAGTCTGTGTCTTTATTATAAGTCGAGTCAAAACTTATCCTTAATTGGGCGTTTGATTTCTCGTCATCCCTTTTTACGACTGTAGAGGACTATGGTTCAAAATTTCTGTGTGTGTGTGTGTGTGTGTGTGTGTGTTTATTCCTATCTTTTTAATCTTCTTCATCCTCATCCATAATAGTGTTTGAGTGTTTTTGTGCATCATATTTACAAGTAAGTTAATGACAATGTATATTCTATTCCGTTTAATGTGTATAGACAACTATGAGTATGTGTGTAAGCATTGCGGTGTTTTCCTATCCCTGTATGAAAGTGTGTAAATCTATGTGTTGCTGTTCGTATACAGTTTTCTTCTTTAATTCCATTCATTTATTCCAAAAGGCACATTTCCCAACAAGCACAACCACTAGCACTCCACATGATAGGCACAGCTTTGCACAACTAATTTTGGGTTAGTTTCAGAAATGTATTTAATTTAACTCTCGTTGAAATGGCTGATAGATCGCATTTTATTCAGCGTAACATTTGAGTCCGAACGTTATTAAAGAAATGGTTGAAAACTATTCAAAACTCTTCAATGAAAAAGTGTAAATGTGTAATGTTCTGACAAATATAAATCTACCTCATACAGCATTCTCATCGTACCACAGCTTCAGTTGATGTTTATCAACCGACAAAAGGTAGCCGTGTAGTGAAAGAGTTAAAGAAAACCAAAAAGAATATAGTAATTCAAAATTATACACGAACATGGCTTCATTCATGATTTAAAACAAAGGGTGGATCATATAAGTAAGTAAATTCCTGTCTAACAGTGTGTGCTTGTTCTATTCTCCATCCTGTTTCACGTTATGTGGTAGTGTGTAAGCAATTCGACCCATTTCAATCTTTCAATTGATGCCTAATAATGTATACTAATGTCTATTAATGTGTGTGAGCATTTTCGCTTTTTCTCAGTTAACACGATGTATGGTAGCATTAATTGGGTTGTACGGATTATGACGGTGGTAAATAAAGGAGTTTAATTTGGATTTATCATGCCCATCTTGATCGTATTATCTCATTCTCAAAATCAAGAGAGAATACATGGTTAGCGTTTAATCTCGTAATATTGTGATTTTCTCTCTATTGCTGCATTCAATTAATAAAATTTTATAATTGACCATTAACAGTTCCAGTTCAACACCATGTGTATTCCAAGAGTCGTACTTTGATAACCAATGACAACTACAGCAGTAGTTTGGTTCATGCTTTTATTTTGTAATGCAGAAGTTTTGGAACAGCTAAAATGATATTTTAATTTGTAGAAAGAATACTACATGAAGTCATTCTTGACATAATAAACGCGAAGGTTATATAATGTTTCAAGCTTGGAATGGCTCATATATTGTACATCGTAGAGTCGCCATCTGATACGAGGAAATAAATATGACATTATTCATTTTCTCAAATTGACGTCATGATATTGTCCTAACTTAAGAAAGTACTCATAAAGGTAGATATCCTTTCGTTCTGCATCTGTTCAAATCATCGCGCTTTCCAATAAATCTTTCAGTATTCAAATTTGTTGTCAGCTCTTGTAATGTTTCAGCTATAACTTTTTAGCTAATAGATAAATTTGTCCTTGCTTCGTTAACATTTTCGTTCAGATTCATTGCCGAATAAATCATATGTTCTTTCTTAGTCGTGGAGAGATGCTTTATAGCTCATTATTAGATCTTGCCTCAATAACCGTTTGACGATTATGTGAGAATCATATATCCAAACAAATTATGAATAATCAGCTGTAAACTTTGCCTACTTCTAATTCAAGCTGCAGTTTTCATCAGCGTGAGATCTGCACTCTTCTGATAAAAGATTCAGATCGCGATATATAACATACTCATTACCTGCCTTGGAAATGCGTTAAATTGTTTCCAAATTTGTAATATCCATTTCAAACGTCTACGATTAATTTGAACGCTTGTAGTTCCTTAATCCTAGTAACATTATACAAGCCTAGCTATCTTATTCAACCAATTGTACAATGCTAGAATACTGTCATTACCCCTGTAAATGATCTAGTAGTAAGCTCTGAATATTGCCTTGAGAAAAGCAACAAAAATGTCCCAAAAATACAGATATTTGTCCTTGTACAAGTTAGGTAACTACCCTATCGCATAAATTGTCTTAATCCGGAGACATTACACTTTTAAAATCATAATGAAACAATTTTTAGTTGACAATGAAAGGATCTTAATTTATAAACGAACCGCTCCTGAGCCAAATGTCTAACGTGCTGCCCATTTACTGTCTTTTATGCTCATTCAGTTTAGCAAGTGATTGGAGAAAAAATTAACTACTAGTTGCAACTGTAGTTTTAAAGTAAGTGTTTCGAAATCATCTAAACCAGTGCAAGTGATTCGTTCCGTCTTTGTTTTCTTCAAACCCATCCGATTTGGTCCTTTTCAGCTTTATACATTATGAGTTTTGTTCTTCAATCTCTCGTTGTACCTTCTGTGCAAAAGTTGTTGTGTACGAACACAACCTTGTTCCGTGCAAGAAAATAATTATTTGGCAACCATTTCAACTCTTTTATTTAGGGTTACAGTTTTACTATATTCGTTTAGAAATTGTTAGGACATCATCTAATTAAACCAAACACCCATAGATCCAACTAGCATATTTATGTTGTTTTAGGTTCGAGTCTTTTCTGCAGTGTTTGGATAGGAACTCTAAGCAATATCGTTTGGAAGAATGCTGAACACATTATGCCAGCCCAGTCCAGGTCTGATTAGCTGCCTAGAAGTATCCATGCGGAGAATTCATATTTCTTCGGGAGAGTAATGTCAAATAATATGTCAAAAGTGCCATGAAAACCAAGCAACCATATTATCACGTAAAATAACTTTTGTTTTCACGTTTATTTTTGTTATTAAAATCCTTTATTGTTGAACCATTAGATAACTTGGTACAAGAGCTAGAATTTAAGTCTTTTTATTTATGTTAATATACATGCTATTAAAGCCATCAGTATTCCAATCTATGCCGTCTGCTTCCCCTTACTCCAATTGAGGGATACAATCAATGAATTATCAAAATCATTAAATCAAGCTTTTGCAGTCATCCGAGTTATATATAATCCAAAGCCAAGCTGTAAGCACACATATAGTGCTAAGGGAATATCAAACAATACTGAAACTAAACCATACATTATTTCCCTAGAATACAACGTGAGAATGAAAAAAAAAAATGAACTTACGGTATTGCGAATTAAATCGCAAAATAATCCATTAATTACATACACAGGTCCTAATAATTTAAAGTCCTTAATAAGATTCAATATATGTTCCGATGAAATCCTAAAACTGCAGGCGATGACGTGTCTGTTATAGCTTATAGAGTACTAATGTGTCAACATAATTTCGATGAATAACAGTAATATAATTTCAGGTTTGAATTCAGTATAAATTACAGTGAATGTCTTTATCCAGGAATTCTATCAGAGCACTTTTGTATTTCCAGAGAAAATAATCACTTGAATTCGATAATTTGAACAAAAAAGATTCCAGCCCAAAACTACTGGTCACAACATATAATATACAACTTAAAAGTGCTAGATGTTGAAGCACGAATGACCAAGTCATCACGGTTACAATATATATAGGTCATTACTTTACCTCAGGTCACAAACTGCATTTTCTATAAAAAAAATTACCTAATGGAAAATGACCTTTTAGAATGATCCTGATGTTTACAAAACAATAACCTGGATTATCTACAATTCACTTAGGAAATTCCAAACCTTTGACCCTAATAAACATATTTACTTTATCTATTAATGATATTAAGCCCATACACAGGGAGTATAATTTAGCTATGTATTAGTTGTGTACACAAAATGAAATAAAAAGGTCAATCTGGTCAAGCAGAAATGAGCTCAGTTTTGGAGACGGTCAAGCCCAACATGCAATATTACATTACAATAGCATGTAATGAAATATTTTTTTTAATGTCTATATTTAGCTCTTCAATATGAATTTGGTCAAATCAACATTACTATCTTGCTGCTAAAAATATGCATTGAATTAGTTTACTATCCCTTTTCGTTTCCAACTGCAGAAACATCAATACAGACAAATAATACTCTAGAGAAAGCCACTTAGAAACAACTGATAACCAGCTGTGCTTTAAATACCTTGTAACGATTATCTGTCCTAATGTTGCGCGAAGCGTTTGTGTCATTTACATACTTTCAAAGATCTGATCAACTTAGTTGTCACAAACAGATGCAAAACCATGAATCCAAAAACGTTAGATAACACTACATATGTGTGTGTGTGGTGTGTGCGTGCACGAATATAGTTTAGATGATAATGTTGAATCCCTGGAACCATTAAAAAAGAATGTAGCGTATCTACTAATTCTAAATTTTCCTTTAACTGACATCATGTCTACGTCTTTGCCACACTCTTTCTGTTCTTATATATATATATATATTCATCTGCATAATTCAGATTAGAAAAGATTTTCTGGAGTATGTGGCTTGATCCTGACTTGAAGCTGAATAAAGTGATTCTTATACGTGACAATAAGAGGAATGTAAAAAGTAATAATAGTAGAATGTGCAACGAGAGTTCTGGAGCAAATTTTTAACTATTGAGATTTATTTTAATAGGAAAATGTAAGAACTGGAAATGTTACGATAAACAGTAATGCATACGTACCATATGAGGAGACATACAGTTTAAAGATAAAACATGCATAAAAAATCTATTTTAGAAAGACTGAATTAATGTGTGAGATATTTTATTTCCAATGTAATAGTCTTCGGTAGCGTCATGAGCAGATATTTTAGACGCAAAGTTTTTATTTATTACTATAATTCGGCATGATACGTCTAACGTCTGGTCAGGATATTCAGGCATTTTCCTGACAAGATGATTCTCGTAGTATTGTTTGTATAGTCTAAGATGTATCAAACCTATTACCACCATTTTGTGTATCTGTGAGCCATACTAAGTTATCCTGAGTGTACAGATTGAATGATTTCTCAATTGCTCCGAAGTGGTAAACTCAAAGGAATTCGTCATCGCATGCTTTGGGAATCGTAATGCCATGAGAACATATAGGAGCGAGATCAGGTCCAATCAGTATATACAACAGCGTAACTGCGTATCTTGGGTTTATACACCAGCGGCCCACGTCCCATGGGTATATACAGCAGCAGGTAACAACTAAGATTAAGACAATAAAGTCCTCAAAAAACAACAGAAAGGTTTCTTTTGTATATGTATTTTGTACTTTATTCTGTAATATATTTGGTATATATTTCTAAATTACACTCGTTTAATAGCAATTGAAATACTTGCCTCTATTGATGCATTTAGCCAATCTAGGTATTGGGAAACTTGAATCTGTTTCACAGAGTCCAAAATATATTAATTACGTTACTTGCATATTTAAGATGGGCTCATTTCCCCAGTTTGTTTCATATTCCGAAACATATTAATTTCATTACTTGCATATTTAAGTAACACGTTTCCCTTAGTTTCAAATATTTATCAAATCAAAACCTAACTCCTGTCTTCATATTTAAATCATCATCATCTAAAATAATTGTGTGTATAGTTGCACATTGAATACATTTGAATGCTTGACGATCCGCTTTCGTTCACATGGCTCATCTGACATAAAGACTAGATGAAAGTTGATTCTGATATAAAACTAGATCTCCGACGTGAGTATTGTTTGTTGGCGTTTTATAAATCATTATATGTGATGTGAATCTATATTTTGTACTTGATCTTGTACAATGAAGTCCATGTAGTACTAGGCCAGTGACAAACAGTTACAAACAATATAATACATATGCACTATATCTCTTAGAGTGTGGATTCAATATTCAGATGATTATCAAAGGTGGTTTACATGTTTCTTTGAATCTTTCTTTTGGACATGGTCTTCAACTTAGAAAGTTTTGAACGTCTTTAGAACTTTAAACGTTTATGGAATAGATTGGGTTATATAGAGGCTATATTATTGTGTCTTAAGTTCTTATATATTGTTGTTAACTTAAAACCATACGTATTCTTTAAGCACAATCAGTCTTATTGTTGTGTTCAGATTTTGATTTGGGTAGATTTATTTATTCAAATTATTATCCACTGGAATTACGAAGAGCACAGCAATGTTCTTGGGCATACACTTCAATCTGGAAATATAGTGAATTCAGAAAATGATCTTGGATTATATCATTGTGATACATCATCATACTCTAGGTCAATGACAGATAAATGCATCTGAGACTACATGTACATCACCGCATTCAATATTGTTTTTTTTTTTTTTTTAATACCGCCGGAAAAGGTTACAAAAATCCAGTATCCATCATGAGTGAGAGTTCAAACGTTTCATCTAACACACATGCTGGGTTTATACGGACCGAATTATTAGTAATCTCATTGATATGATTCTCCATAATCTCTTAAACCTTGTAAAACGTCTCTTTTAGGTTATACAATTGTCTCAGTTGTATAATATTAAATAATTCTGTAGTTGGATGGCTATCTGTATTATAAAAAATTGGCGTATACACGTTTTCCCTTGTGAAAGTCGATTTAACCTATAATTTGCCTTGTGTACTATGTAACAGAATGCAGGTATAAATATGTATTTTCAAACATTTAAATGACAACATCAAAAGGGTGCTTTTTTAGTGCGTCGGCTTAACAGTTTATTATTGGATCTGTGGGACGGATACGAATATCATGTTGATAGTGCTAACTTTAATTTGATATCAAACAAAACTCTGTCGAAAGACACATGGTAACTGTGAAACGTAGTTAGCGTCATCATTATCCTTCCATACATCTCATTTATCCCTTTATTTATTAATACATGCATCGACCCATCCATCCATCCATACATACATACATAGATATATAACTACTTACATACCTATCTTCCTACATACATACATACACACATATATATGATTTTATGCTTAATTAGTATTGTCTTTTGAAAGTGCAATATCATATTTTGCGTTGTTGATTGATAAATTAACTACTTGTATTGTTTGTTTTAACATATATGTCTCAGCAAGGTTCTGCTGCAGTAATTATCAATCCGACCCTTTCTCTGTCATCCTTGCAGATCCAATTGCAAAATAGTTTTCAATTAATTTCTCCTCCACATGTATTATTGAATAAGTATTTGTGTCGGAGTTTGAATGTTTCCGGTACATTCCGCATATTTCTGTTTATAACATCACGTTATTGCATAACAAATGTTTGAACAGTGAGATAGATGTCAAAACAGTCTATTGAGACTCAATTTTGCTATTGATGAGAGATAAAATTTGTTGATTTAGACCAGACAATAAGTAATATAATTCTACCATGTATTATATATGCAAAATGCGTAAGGATCAAATCACACACACACACACACACACACACACACACACACACACACACACACAGGGAGAGAGAAAGAAATAATTATAATCAGGTCGAGAAATAAAACTAGGATGTAATTTGCAGGCGTAAAGTAACATTTCTAGTTAATTCCTGCAGCTGTTTGCGAAATAAATATCACAGATGAGATATCAATGCATTGGACTAGCTTTTCATTTGAATTTCCTAAAGCTCCAGTGCCTGAAGTAACCTAGATGGCACCACAGACTGAATTTTCTATTTTGCGAATACATATAAATCGAATAAAATTGTTGATTCTGCAGTACATATGTCTGGGTATATTTTTCTATCGTCGAAATTGTAGAGGCAATTCTGATCTTTATCTCTTTTACGATTTACATTCTGAACTACTCTTGTTCGATTGGCATGATGTTACAGCAGAAGGAGTTACATTCACAACTGGAGCATAGACAGCTTTCTGCGAGGTAATATATGTGGTTTATTAAGAGACGACTCATCAAACCAATCAAACTGATATGCATTCCCACAAATTTGTTTGACGGCAAAGGCAATACCTTTAAACCAGCACAATCGTATTCAAAGTATATCAGCACCGACACAGTACAAAGAAAGGTACAGACACAGCTTAACTGATATATTCCATACTGGAAAGGAAATATTTGATTCTGACCATACAGCAATTACTTTCACTTGTCATGGAGAGATTATCTCCATAGGTACAGCATACATCTGTATACATCTTCCGCCATCGAGTGACAT